>PVHY01008845.1:36696-59524 GCA_004024945.1 Uropsilus gracilis | reverse complement strand
AGAGTCCACCTCCAGACGCTTGAAGGCATGTTCCTTTGGCTGCTCCCTTGACTTGCTCCTCCTTGTCTTCCACGCTGTCTTCTCCTTGTCACCTTCAGGTAGCAGGAACTTCATGGTACCGGACCCAGCCAAGTTCACTTTCTTCTCACACCTAACTTTTGCACGGCCTCTTTCAGACACAAGTCAAACTCAGCAAAACCAACTCCAACCCGGAGTTCTAATCTTCAAACTCCTTAACTGCATTCAGCACACATGCTGCCAGCCCGGGTCAGCCAAGGGTTGCAGGCCCCCGTGGCCACATGGCCAAGCTCACATGGCTCACATCTTCCCAAGATGGCCGATTCCCATCTCTCCTCCACTGAACCTCTCTCTATCCAGTCTCCATATTCGAATCTCCAATCTGAATCCAATCCTTCTCTTTGTTTGCACACCCTCTATATACCCTGATTTCCAGCCTTCCAGGAAACCTGTTTCACCTTGACCATTTCACTTCTTTATCCCCCTGCATCTCCCTGAAGGGAAATTCCAACTAAGGTCATTCTCCCATTTTAGCATTACCTGTCCTTGAAATCTGCAATCTTAAACAGGAGACAATGGGGGGGGGCACACCCTATCAAGGTGAAACCACTGGCATTATTTCCTGAGTCTCAGCTGCTCCATCTCCCAGCACCTGCAGAGAACCAACATTTGCTAATCCAGCACCTATAAAGTGAGCAGAAAGAAACTACAAAGCAAAGGAAACTGCAACATAAAAGTCAGATTAGTTACTGACCTCTGCAAACAGTTTGACTTCTGCCTTTTTTTTTTTTTTTTTTTTTTTTGAGACCAGGTCTGGCTATTTTTGCCCAGGGAACCGCAAGCTCATGTTGCCCTGGGGTACCATAGACTCAAGCGATCCCCAGCCTCACCTTCCCAGGTAGCTGGAATTACAGGCATGTGCCACCACGCCCAGCTATGTTTTTGGATCTAGGTCTTGCTACGGGACCCAAGCGGGACTCGAACCGCAATCCCTAGCCCCAGCCACTTCAGAGGTGAAGCTTACAGGCACGAGTCACTGTGTCCAGCTTTGGAAAGTACTTTTAATAAAATCTTACTTTATGTCTCAGTCTGTGGTTTCTTCCTAGACCCCTGCCTCTTCACATAACACTATCACTCACACGCTTGAGAGCTAGGAGTGAAACCGAGTCAAAAAAAGGGCAGAAACCACCAACCAATAAGCCACATTCAAAATGTGGCCTCTGCCACCCAGGTTCCCTCAGGTTCGTACCACCCGCGCATAGCAGTTGCCACTCAAAATGCAGTTTTACAACAGGGTTTATTTACAAGGGAATATTAACAGGGAAAACAAAAAGTTCTTAAAGCTACAAGTGGCAGTTATCTTACCCCAGTCACTACTGTCAGTTCCCAAAGGTCCCAAAGATACATGTCCTCATATGATGGTGCCCTTTGCCCTTCCAAACCTGAGGCAGGGACTCAGCAAATTCCAGTCTTTCTCCACCTTCTTCTCTTTACTTTTTCTCTCACCAGTGTTCCGAGCTGCTCCACTTCTCCAAGGTGCTTCAAACTTTTTCCACAATTGCTGATGCACAAATCAGCTTTCCATATTCCTGGCCATCTCCAGGCACCAGCTCACTATGCCACCTTGCTGCGGTGCCACACTCTCCACACTGGCCACTCTTCTACCGGTCACCATGGCTCCTTGCCACCACCAGCTCACTCTTCCAGGGGGCTTCTCTGCCCAGCCTGGTCACTTAGGCTACTCTTTACCAATCTGTCATTCTAGTCTCTCCTGTCCCCAAAAGTCTGTCTCCTCTAGTCTCTGTTCCTTTCCTTTTTATCTTTCTTTTTCCTTTCTCCTAAAAGACAAAGACTCCAATTTCCCTTTACATACCTCTAGGTGATACATTCTAATACTGCCCATATTGGGATCCCAGCTTCAATACTGCCCGTATTGGGGTCCCAGCTTCAGGAGGAGACACTGACTCCATGTAATAAAACTGTGTAAAAAGCAAAACACAAAATTCATGAATTAAAACCTGAACAGCATATTTGAAAAAAAAAAAGTAGAACTAAAGATTTCAAACTGAAAGAATCTCCCCCATGGGTAGTACAAAGCAAGAAATGGAAAATAAGAGAAAAGGTAAAAGGAGAGGAGATGTGACATCTAACTGATATACATGGAGCAAACACAGGGGCGAGACCATCAAAAAATCATTGCAGGAGAATTTCCCAGATCCTTAAGATCATGAATTTCAAGACTGAAACACCCAGTGGGAGGGCCTCACTGAGATACCCCAGCTTTAAGGACAAAGAGAAGATCCCAAAATCTTCCAAATTCCTTGTTAGAATTTTGCAGTGGGTGAAATCACTGTTAGCACAAAATCATCCCCGGTGGAAGTATTTACACCATATTTACATCCTGGAGACACTACAAGGAGTAGCTAGCTTATCAAAGAATTAATTGGTTAAGTAAATCACAGTATAAAATAACTACAGAAACAATACTAACTACGAAGATAACTACAAAAGACTATGCAGAAACATTGAAAGTGATAGAATATTAAATTGTATAAGTAAACAAAAAGTAATGTACACTAAGTACAATTGTGTAAAATATAGTCATATGGACTGAGAACAAAGGAAACATGCACAGGGGAAAGTTATTTGGTTACAGTGATGATATGGGTATCTTACATTATCCTTATTTTAAATTATCCTTATTATTTGTATCAATTAAGATTTGAAAAAACACATTTGTTCTCCCTTCCCTCAAGTACCTCCTGAAGAAAGTCCAAATTTACCCAGTGAAAATCCTATAATGGCTCCCTACTACTTTAAAGTCTCACAGGACTCTAAAAAGGAAATGGTAAAGTTAGCGGTATTTCCTGCCACTTTGCTCCACCCATCTCTACTCCAATCCTGTTAGAGGCCTTCCCAGCCCACTGGCTAAACCTTCAGCATCTGCCTGAACCAACATTCCCCCAGCCCCCAGCCCCATACCCCCTTGTCTTCTAAATGGTGATGTTTGCTGGCAGGCTGTAGCTGAGTTGCAGCCTGGCTTAGTAAGAGTCTGTTCTCTGAGATGGAGAAACTGTCTTCTCCAGGCCTGGCCACATGCTGTAAGTACTTAGGACAGTCATGAAAAAGCTACCTCTTGTAGGAAGCCTTCTTGAGATCCACATCACCACCCCCATTCCAGAGAAATCAGGCTCTCTTTCTGTGGTCATAGCACTTTATGTGACCATGGTGACTTAGTCTTTATCACTGTTTCCTCATCTGTAAAATGGAGGCAATGATGATATCCATCAGACCCGGTTATTATTAGTATTAAATCCAGTAATGTCTGATTAGGACACCCCAGGTCAAGCTCTTGGTAAGTACCCAATCAAAGGAAACCATGATGATGATTAGCTGTTTTTTTGTTTTTGTTTTTGTTTTGAGACTAGGTCTTTTTTTTGAGACTAGGTCTATTTTTGCCTGTGGAACCACAGGCTCTCGTTGCTTGGGGTACCACAGACTCAAGCAACCCCCAGCCTCAGCTTTCCCAGGTAGCTGGGATTACAGGCGCGTGCCACCATGCCCAGCTATTTTTTTGGAACTAGATCTTGCTATGGGCCCCAGGTGGGACTCGAACTGCGATCCTTTGCCCTGGCCACTTCATAGACTGAAGCTTGCAGGCACGAGCCACCGTGCCCGGCCCAATGATGATTACTTTTAACATCTTAACATGACCTGCCTTACTGTTTCATATTGCAACATGTAGGGATTTCCCCTCCTCCACTGTATTATAAACTCCCTTTGGGCAGGGAACCTATCATGGCTCTTTGTATACTTCACAGATGCCGGAGGCAGTTAACAAATTGCTCTTTGAGGCCAGGCACGGTGGTGTGTGCCTTTAATCGCAGCCTATGGAGCAAGGCCAGAACTAGGAATTGCTTGAGTTCCCGGGGCCGCCTGGGGCAACATAGCGAGACCTAGTTCCAAAAAAATAACTGGGCATGGTGGCGCCCGCTTGTAATCCCAGCTACCTGGGAAGCTGAGGCTGGGGATCGCTTGAGTCCGTGGTACCCTGGGCAATGTGAGCCTGCGGTTCCCTGGGCAAAACAGCAAGACCTAGTCTCAAAAATAAACAAAAACAAATTGCCCTTTGTTGGACATTGAAAACTGATATAAGTTCCAGGGGTACAGCTTTGTTACTGACCTACTATTTCATCCATCACCTTACATTTGAATCCCTCTACTCCTCTGACCCACTCTCATCCCCTGCCCCTCTGGCAAACTGACAAATTGTTCTTGAAGATCTACTTGGAGATCAGCACACACAGGCACACGCACAAGCAGGCATGTGCACACACGGACACAGGAGTGCCAGTAATTTATTTTGCCTTTGTCCAGGTTGATGGTCCTGCTTGGTCTGGCTTGCAGCAACCCACAGCGCTAGCTATACCGCAGTGTCCTGGGAGCCCTGCACTCTCCAGCTGTGGCCTTTGTCTCGGATTTCCTCTTCCAGTCTGGCAACTATTTCTCTGCCACTCTCAGGCCAGTCCCTCCCTCCTAAAATGCCTGGGCTCCTATAATCCAGGCTAACTTGTTCAAATGCTCTAGGACCTTTAAGAGCACAAAAGGAAGAAAAACTTACCTTTCCCTTTGAGATTGATATTTCCATGAGTGACAGCAACAGCCTTTAGCTGAGCACCAAGGTCAACTGGAAACTGAACATACAGGGGAAGAAGAGGCTACTCAGAGGCGGGCACCTCGAAAAAAACTGAATCCTGGCTCTGGACTCTGCTACAAAGACTTACCTAATTGGTTTGGGTGGAGGGGCCTGACTCTTCCCTGGTTGCTATCACTACACTATATCACCTGGCCCATCTCCTCAATTGCTAGTTTCCTTTGTCTCCAAATAATTGTAACTCAAGGATGTGAACAATTAGAGTGACAACACTTTAAAAACCGAGCCTATCTCGTTTGTGAGGCAAAGATTCTGTTCCTGGAAGGACCTTCAAATCTCTGCAGCAAGGAAATGTTCCAGGAAATGGACCTCCACCCATCGCTCCTAAGGAATGAGCTGGATACAGACAGGAGGGAATTCTCCCAATCTTGTAACCCTCAGTTACTTGCCCTGGTTCTGTTTGTCCCTGCTCCTATTTATCTTTTTTTGCAGACAAAACCAGAAAACCAGGCAAAACCGGCTGAAACCAAGGTGGAGGTAGGAATAAGATAAGGGTAATGACCCAAGTTCATTATCATGGTCAAAAGCATGCCCACCAGCACCATGACAGATCTGGGCTGAGACGGTTAAATATCAAACGATAACCATATTGTTAGCAGATTATCAAGCAGCCATTTTTTTGGAAAAAAAGTTAGGCTTCTATGGAAAGGGGCAGGTGAGCCAACCTTACTTATATGGACATATGGGCCATGTCAGCCAGAAGCCAACCATATATGGCATCATTGGCCATCAGCCAGCAACATCCCTTTTATATGACAAAGCCCCTCACTAGCCAGGTAAGACTCTTATCTCTTAACCCTTTATGAGCCAACCCAAATGGTTCATGTATCCCCAAGCCCCTCGCTAAGGAATAAAAGAGAACCACGTGGGGGCTGGGGGTCCTCACTCACCCGGATGTAGCTGCTGCATCGGTGATCCAGGTCAGTGCTGGACCCTGACTTAAGTCAGAAAATAAATGCCTCTTGCCTTTGCATCACCCATGTGCTGTTGCTGCTGGAATCCTGGATCGGTACTTTAACAAGACCAAAGTTGGAACAAAAAAAGGGCATGGATACAATTCCTGGAAAACAATGTCTACTTCTCTTAAATTCTAGTTACGCACAACCTTTGCCTCTCCCCTTGCTTAGTGCCCCCCATGTAAGTCTCTGCTTCTCCCCAGTTGGGGAAGAGGCCTTTGTGACAGTCATCTGCTGAGTCTGCAGGCACCAGATTAAATCTGATTTCCTTCCACCAATGTATTTTCCAGGTTTGGCTTAGGAATGGCAAGTAGCAAGAACTCTTGTAACATCCCTTAAAGGGCCATCCCAGCTCTCCTGCTCCTCACATGCTGGACACTTTCTTTTTTTTCTTTTTTTTTGAGACCAGGTCTCACTATGTTGCCCAGGGTTGTCTCGAACCACGGACTCGTATGATTCCTACCCTCAGCCTTCCAGGTAGCTGGGATTATAGGCGCGTGTCACCATGCCCACATGCTGGACACTTTCTTTAACAACTTCGTCAGTACTGGACTAGTACAGGAAAGGCACCAGCTGGGATGTCACCACCCCACCCCTTTCCTCCTCACCTTCAGAACTACCAAATGTCCCAGGACATGCAGCCTCCTCCCTCCCCTTCTTCTCAGGGCCTTCCACCTCCAGTGGTTTTTCGCCTTTGACAGTCACTCACTGATGAAACTCAGTCCCATACCCTTCTTTCTGTCCCTACTGTGGCTGTATCAGCTCTGTCCTTTGTGGTTCACTGGGAACCGATGTCAGTGTTCCCTCTGTTCTTTTGGTTGCTGTGAGCTCACGGGTTCATTTCCTACTGAAATTCCATTTACCGTGGCCTAGCTATGCCTGTAAACCTCTACATGCCTATAAGAATAGGATACACTGCATCAACAACCTTAACTCTGCAGACGGGTATTTGAGTGTTTTTTCCAATCATTTCAGCTTTTTGGTGCTTCAAATTTTTCTTTAAATGCTGGGGACAATATCCTTCAATAGTTTCTTTTGGTTTTTTGGATCAGCTCATACTCCTTCCTGCAGATAAGAGCCTCTTTGATCTGGCCACTGCCTTCCTCTAGGATCTCATCTGCCACCACTCACAGGTCCCCCTCTCAAAAACCATCCAAAATTACTTGATGCCACCAAGGAGAGTTTCCCAGTTTCCTGACTGCCCTTCCCTGTGTCTTTTCAGTCACCAAGCCTCTGTCCTCTTCAAACTCATTCCAAGAGATGCCTCCTCCAGGAAGGCTGACCTGGTTTCCTTCAGCCTTTTCCCAAACTCAGCAACTCAGTAAAGGTGTACATCCGAGTCTTCTCCCCCCTCCTCGCCTATCCTACCTCCCCTCCTCTCCCTCCCCCCTCCAGTTATCCTAAGGCTCTGAACCATAGGATAGCCTTCAATTCTCCAGCTTGTTTTCTTGTTCAGAAGATAAGCACACCCAGCTGGGGACAGACGGAGAAACCAGCTTCCGAGTCCTGAGCCGGGCCAGCGGGGCTGAGCCTGGGGGTGGGGGCTCCAGAGGAAGAGGTTAGCGCGGGCCGGAGGAGGGCGGGGCCTGCAGCGCCGGTCGAGTCGGTGTCCCAGGCCTCAGACGGAAGTTGCACAAGTACGATTAGTTTCAGTTTTGTTTCTCTCTCAGACACCCGGTAACAGCAGCGTCCAGACCTCGGCGTCCCACTTCCCACCGTGGAGCTGAGTCAGCTCAGGCTAGGTAAGATGGGGGTGTCGGTGGCTGGAGGGCAGCTGTAAGAGGCTGAACCTGAGGAAGTGGGGAAGAGGAACGCGGGAAGAAGAGGGAGGAGGTGGAGAGACCCGGAAGGCAGGAGGGGAGGCGAGGCTCAGTCGGAACACTCCTCCCCTCACCCCTCTGGGGGGGAGTGTCTGAGGCTTCCCTGGGGATAACCCCCCCCACACACACACACAGCGTGTCCCTCTCAGCACACAACACACCCACACCCACCCAGCCACCCCCTTCTTTCCGGAAGTTTGGGACAAGAGTCCCCAAGTTACTGTGAATACTTCACAGCCTGGGTGCCTGTGAGCTGGCCCGGCCCCTGCCCTTCAGAGGTGTCCAGGTGAATAGGAAGCCGCTTAGGGTATGGGGAGAGGCTGAAAGAAATAGACATCAGGAGGCAAAGGCTGAGGTAGATTGTGTTCCAGCAGCTGGAAGGAGAGAGCTGGGTTGCCCCTTCTTTCTGCTTCCTCCAAAGCAAGTTCAGGGAAGTCAGGGCAGGAAGTAAGCCCCTCCCCCCATGATGCAGCCCCCAGGATCTAGACACAGGTGTGTGGAGCTGCAGGAATTGGCCTTATACTGCCCTAACTGCCAGGTGTCAAAGCCATTTTGCATACCTGGACCCTCTCCTGTGTCCTGCCTGTCCACCCATCCCTCCCAGCTGACCCTGGCAAAACCCCAGGACTGTTCAGGCTTGCTCAGGCCTGTCTAGGGGGTACTGTCATTACACTGTCAACTGTCTGGGACCTGGTCTCCTTGGTTTTCTCATTCCTCCAAGTGACTGAAGTAAAGTATTATTGACATTTTTCTGTTTGCTCCAAGTTTGCAAGAAGAAGGATCTTGCCTAAGAGCAAGGGTCCCAGAGGCCCTGACTGAAGACCAGAAGAAAATTCCTAGCTATTCAGGTGAGACCCCAAATTAGTGGGCTCGAGGATGGGGGGAGAGACAGAAGGGCAGGCTGGAGACCCCGTGGATCTGCCTTCTGCCCTCTGACCACAGCCCCTCCTTGCAGCATGGTGTCCCAGGGATCCGTGCCCTCTCTGCTGGAGGCCCTGAGCAGTGACTTCCTGGCCTGTAAAATTTGCCTGGAGCAGCTGCAGACCCCAAAAACGTTGCCCTGCTTGCACACCTACTGCCAGGACTGTCTGGCCCAGCTGGCCGAGGGCGGTAAGCTCCGATGTCCCGAGTGCCGAGAGATGGTGCCGGTGCCCTCCACAGGCGTGGCCTCTTTCAAGACCAACTTCTTCGTGAACGGGCTTCTGGATTTGGTGAGGGCTCGGGCAGGTGGGGACCTGCGTGCAGGGAAGGCAGCCTGCGCTCTGTGTCCCCTGATGGGCGGCACCAGCACCGGGGGGCCAGCCACAGCCCGTTGTCTGGACTGTGCTGACGACTTGTGCCAGGCTTGTGCTGACGGGCACCGCTGCACCCGCCAGACCCATACCCACCGAGTGGTGGACCTGGTGGGCTACAGGGCAGGGTGGTATGATGAAGAGGCCCGGGAACGTCAGGCGGCCCAGTGCCCCCAGCACCCTGGGGAGGCCCTGCGCTTCCTGTGCCAGCCCTGCTCCCAGCTACTGTGCCGTGAGTGCCGCCTGGACCCCCATCTGGACCACCCCTGTCTGCCCTTGGCCGAGGCCGTGCGTGCTCGGAAGCCAGCCCTGGAGAAGCTCCTGTTGGGCGTGGACAACAGCTTGGCAGAGCTCGAAGCTACGCGAATAATGGAGAAGGAAGCCTTGACCCAGCTGAGGGAGCAGGCGGCCAAGGTGGGGATGCAAGTGGAGGAGGCGGCTGAGGGAGTCCTCCGGGCCCTCCTGGCCCAGAAGCAGGAGGTGCTAAGCCAGCTGCGGGCCCATGTGGAGACTGCTGAAGAGGCTGCCCGGAAACGACTCGGGGATCTGGAGAGTCGGGAACAGGTGGCCAGGGCAGCTGCTTCCTTTGCCCGCCGGGTGCTCAGCCTGGGTCGTGAGGCTGAGATCCTCTCGTTGGAGGGGGCGATCACGCAGAGGCTTCAGCAGCTGCAGGACTGCCCCTGGATGCCTGGGCAAGCTCCTTGCCTGCTGCCGCAGCTGGAACTCCACCCTGGGCTTCTGGACAAGAACTGTCATTTGCTACGGCTCTCCTTTGAGAAGCAGCAGGACAGCAAGAAAGAGGGAGCCTCCGGAAGCCAGGGAAGCAGCGAGACCCAGAGCTGGAGCAAGGATGGTGCCAAGAATGAGAGACAGGATGGAGGCCAGCCCCAGAGTAAGGATAGAGCCCAGACCCCAAAGAAAGACAGAGTCCCGACACCCCAAGAAGATGGAGCCCAGACCCCAAAAGAGAGCAGATCCCAGTCACCCCAAGAAGATGAAAGAGCCCAGACCCCGAGGGGTGGCAGATCAAACAAGAAGAAGAAGTTCAAAGACAGATTCAAGTCGATGTCCCGGGAACCCAGCCCAGCACCCGGGCCAAACCTGGAGGGCTCTGGCCTCCTACCCAGACCCATCTTTTCCTGCAGCTTCCCCACGAGGATGCCTGGGGACAAGCGGTCTCCCCGGATCACCGGGCTCTGCCCCTTTGGCCCCCGGGAGATCCTGGTGGCTGATGAGCAGAACAGAGCGCTGAAGCGCTTTTCCCTCAACGGCGACTACAAGGGTGCAGTCCCTGTCCCTGAGAGCTGCTCCCCGTGCAGCGTGGCTGCCCTGCAGGGTGCTGTGGCCTTCTCCGCAGGTGCCAGGCTCTATCTTATCAACCCTGAAGGAGAGGTGCAGTGGCGCCGGGCCCTGAGCCTTTCCCAGGCTAGCCACGCCGTGGCTGCCATGCCAAGCGGGGACCGGGTGGCCGTCAGTGTGTCTGGGCACGTGGAGGTGTACAACATGGAAGGCAGCCTGGCCACCCGGTTTATCCCTGGGGGCAAAGCCAACCGGGGCCAGCGGGCACTGGTGTTCCTGACCACTAGCCCACAGGGGAATTTCGTGGGGTCAGACTGGCAACAGAATAGCTTGGTGGTCTGTGATGGGTTGGGCCAGGTGATTGGGGAATACCGAGGGCCAGGTTTGCATGGCTGCCAGCCAGGCTCTGTGTCTGTGGATAAAAGGGGCTACATCTTTTTGACCCTTCGTGAGGTCAACAAGGTAGTGATCTTGGACCCCAAGGGGTCACTGCTTGGTGATTTCCTGACGGCCTATCATGGCCTGGAAAAGCCACGGGTGACCACCATGGTGGACGGCCGGTTTCTGGTTGTATCCCTTAGTAATGGCACCATCCATGTCTTTCGGGTTCGTTCTCCTGACAGTTAATAGGGTGGGGTTGGGTGGGATGGGGTGGGACTGGGGCATGAGGGGGATCAGGCTACCTGTGGCATGTGGTGACCAAGGGCATTTTCCCCAAGGGCAGGGGTTGGCAACTTTTCAGTGTGAGGTGCCAAACTACCAACCTCTCTTGGCTGCAAGATACAGATACGCAAGAGCTAAGGCTGGTGGTATGGCTGTGGCTCAGAAGCAAAGAGGGAGGGACAGCAGGGATGCTGCGTGCTGACTTACCTCTTGCTTTCTGTGGATGGCCACCACCCGTTGCCATCAGTTTAAGTTCTTGAGATGTGTAAGCGTGTTCTGATTTGTGTTCTTCAAAACCATTCCTAATGGAGTAGCCCAGGGGGCTTGGGGAGAAATTCCCCTAAGCCATTTAGGATCCCCGGTGTGTCAGGCAGGCCTTCTGGAAGACAGCGGAGAACCAGCACTCTTCAGACTGGAGCAGCGACATGCCAGTCAGAAGGGGTCTGGGATTTCCAACAATAAATGGCTTCTTCCACCAATCTAACCAGGAAGTAGAGGCTCCTATGAAACTGGTGTCCCCCGTGAAGTAAAGGGTCTGCTTAATGGGAACCAAATGTAGCTGAGGACAAGAGGTGTTTACTGAAAGTCCAGGAGGAGAATGTTCTAGAAAACTGAACCAGGCAGGACTGCAATCTACTAAGTGTAAGAGTATGGAAGGTCCCCAGGCTCCCTGCCCCCATCTCCAAGTCAACCTGATGCAGGACTTAGAGGACATGTAAAATGAATCTCTGGGATGCAGCACTTCTGTGTTGGTGTCTTTACGTTTCCTGCATCCTTTTACTTTTCCCCTAGTTTCCTAGCAAAATTCCTTTTGAGAAATTTTGAGTCGGGGATGAAATTGAAATGTGTTGTTTTGGAGTCTACTGTGACTGAGGAAAATCGCCTAGGAGCCAGGTGTGGGTTGGACCAGGAGTGGGTTGCAGGAGAGGACCAGGCCAACCAGAAGCCCTGAGAAGTGGGCATTGGGGCTGAAGAAGTGACACTGGGGGAGGGAGCCAGTCTGAGATGTTTCATGGCCCAGGTGCTTCTGATGGGCCATGGCCAAAGTGGGGCCAGGGTGCACGTGTCCCATTAGGATCTGTAGGGATGTGACCAGTGGGAATCTTAAGATAGGGATCAGAGACAGTGGAATGTTCACAGGAAACGAAGGGATCTGGAGAAGACCAGGTAGGTAGCACAGGGTATTAGGGATAGGGAAAAGAGAATCCTTTTCCAGGAAGGTCGCTGGTTTTTAATGAAAGTGGGGCGTCTCCAGTGTCATGTGTACACATTCAGATAGGTGAGAACTTCAAGTGTATGCACAATGGAGAATAATGAGGATTAAAGGGGAAAACTGTGGGAGAAAACTACACAGTTTATCCAAGTGAGAGCTGGGCCTGTGGTATGTGAGTGGTAGAGAGATCTGCTCTGAGGGTCAAATAGCCTTGCATCCGGGAGGCGCACACCCAGGCCACAACTCGTGAGATGAAATAGACTATTCATGTTCATCAGAAATACATGTTGAAAATATGTCATGGTGAAATAGATTCTTGGGACTATAAAATGAGGTCTCCTGGAGAAATATTTGGCAATGGCTGACAAGAATCCAGAGAAAAGGTCGGAGGAGGGCTTATAAAACTAGATTACCCCAGTTTGGGGAGTACATTCTGGAAAAATAATTCAGAAGAAAAAAAGTATTTGCAAGAAATAATTGTGGCCACCTCTATATTATAGTCATTTACTGGAAATTGCTGACTAGTTGGGGGTAGATCAGTAGATTGTGGCTTATTAGGACAATGAGCTGCTGCCTTCAGGTATGACAAGTATGAAAACTATGTAGAAGAATATGCTGTTATATGATGCAACTGTAAGTCAATGATTGGGGGGAGTTTGGAATTATGATCACATAATGATGGCAATAAGGTAAAAGTATATCTGAATAATTGTGGAGTGGAAATAGGTTCAAAATTTGTAAATAGTGATTGGGGAGATTGGGTTCTTTTTTGAGTGATTCATGCTGTTATTCATATATACACATTACTACTTCAGTAATTATCAACCATTAAGTAACATATATGCTTGAATACTTACTTTAAAAAAAGATTCATGCCTCTGTAATTGATATTCAAGAGTAGCTACTGGATTTGCAGGTTAACCTGTGAACACAAATAAGACCACCCCATGGAGGAGGAGGAGGGGTCAGGAGGAGAATCCCAGCCAGCTGGGACTCGGTTAGAAAGAGGGCTGTTTTGTCTGCTGATTGACCAAGGAACTTGCCATGGGGCATTGCAGATCAGGAGGTCCCTTTGCAGGATCATTGTAGAGTCCAGAAGGCAAGGGACAGTCTTGTTGCTTTCGCTATCTAATTCAGGCCAACTGGAAACCAAACAGGGGTTGTATGGGACCAAGTAGCACAGGAGGAGTTGTGTGGATGTGGGAGCTGTGTCTTTGCCACTCAGTGTGCCCAGTTAATGCTGTGATGCTCCTAGGAAATGCTTGTTAAGCATCTGCGAAGTGAATCAATACCTAGAAAAGGGGTGGGGCAGTGGAAAGCTGCAGAGATTTCCTCAGGTATCATAACCCTAGTCAACCATGTCCTTCAAACCTGGGCTTGTAGGCATGGTGGCTCGTGCCTGTAAGCTTCAGCCTATAAAGTGGCCGGGGCTAGGGATCCCGGTTCGAGTCCCGCTTGGGGCCCATAGCGAGACCTAGTTCCAAAAAAATGGCTGGGCATGGTGGCACGCGCCTGTAGTCCCAGCTACCTGGGAAGCTGAGATTGGGGATTGCTTGAGTCTGTAGTACCCCGCTAACAAGAGCCAGTGGTTCCACGGGCAAAATCAGTGAGACCTAGTCTCAAAAAAAAACAAAACAAAAACAAAAACAAACCTGGGCTTGTGGGAAATCTCCAGCAGGGGGCACTGTGGACACAACCCACCATATGCTTACCCCCTCTCCCCCCTTACTCCCCCCCACCTTTCCTTGGGGTGCCTGGGCTCCAAGTCAGAAGAAATGGAAGTGTCCTGATTCTGTGTGGAGGGAGGCTCTGGGGAACGACTCTGCTGAGCTGTGAGGAAAGCATATCAGAGGGCCTGGCTGGTGCATAGGCTCCAGGCCTGGGGCTCAGCTAGGAGTGAGCAGAAATAGAGACCTTCAGCAATACACACCATCTGATGGCAAGAAAAGAATGCTCTAGAGATTCAGAAAGCTGGGCATTGCAAGACTGACAGAAATAGAAAGTTTCCTCGCTAAGGGGCGGAGGCACAGAACACCAGCAAAATGTGAAACAGATGTGCATTGTAGCATCGAGCATGATTTGGAGGAAAAGTACCTGAGTATCCTAACTGGTAACCCTAATGGAGTCCACAGCACCACCAGGCACTGCGGGGAAACCATAGATGTCAGGAAAGATATAATGACACCCCCCCACCTCCACTCCCGCCCCACATTGCACTGTGGCAATTAAATTCATCAATCATTCCTTTTTCTGTTTGAAACTTTCTAGGTTGAAAGGAGAATGCCATTTGGGTAGAGAGAAAGGGAATAGAAACCTTTCTCACATTCTTTATCCCTAAAAAGGGAAAGTGGATGAGGTGGCAGAGACCTAGGTTGAGTGCTGGCTCTTCCACTAATAGCTGTATGATCTTGGTCTAGCTCCCTAACCTCTCTGGACCTCTTTCTAGATCTGTAAAATTATGATAATGATATCCACCATGCCCACCTCACAGGATTGTCATGAGGACTGGGTGAGCGGCAGAGACGTATTTTATATGCTGACCTAATGCTAGGACAGAGATGTATCGAGGTAAAAGCTCATCAACATCTGGGTAGAGTTGTTAGCTGCAAGCTGTCTTTTCCTTTGGAGGAAAATGTTTTGTTGTGCTTTGCAGCAGTTACTTGAAGAAACCATATGCTAAAAGACAACAGTGATTTGGGAACAAAAGGGACACGGTTCAACTAGCTGAGACTCAGTGCCATACCTGTAGGCCAGTGGAGAATCAAACTGGACTAATGAGGGACTGATAACACATTTAGAAAAAGGTCAAATGGCAGATTTGATCAAAATTATAATTTTCCCAAAATTATAGATAATTTTGTCTTTTGATAGTTTAGGGAAACTGTAACTTGGAAGGGAATAGTTCACCTTTCTCTGTGTTCTTATAATGACTCCCTCTCTAAAGCACTGTAATAGAATAAATCTACAGTGATAAATTCCAAGGGGACAGGAATCCAAGAGAGAAGTCAGAAATCTCACGAAGAAATAGGTGAGTCGGTGACCTGAGTGGCACTGGGCACAGGAGATGGGTGAGGGGCAAGGCGTGCAGCCATCTCCATAGCAGCTCAGCCAGGAATGAGCGCGACCCTGTAATGTAGTGGGAATGGACAGGGCCAGAGAGTCCTGTTTTGGGGAGAAAGCAGTCTCAGACTAGCTGGAGTGGGGAGCTGTCAGCGAATACTCCTGAACATGTTCTCACAGGCAAGAGAACAAATTCAGACCAGGCTTAAGCAAATAGGTGACTTGACTAAAGGTGACAAAGCCAGCCTACTCAGCTTTTCATGAACACAGCTGAATTACTGTATAGAGACAGGAGCAAAAATAGGTCTTGTAGGATCACAGGTGCCTTTGGTAGCAGGAGCAGAGAGCGGATGGCCCGGTCAGGCTAAAGCCTTGGGTGAGGCATCTTTGGGACCAAGTGGAGAAGGGCCTGTATATTAGGAGGTGGATTCAAGGAGATTTGGAAAGGCAACTTGACTTGTCTTGGGAGGACATTTGAACTGGTTGGCTTATCAGTCAAGAGAGATGTCGTTGAAAACGGACTGGAGCTTTGAATCGGCCAGCAAATTTTCCTTCTCTGCTACTGGATTGTGCTGAAAACACTTTAATTCCATTGGTTGTATACTTTGTCTTCTTAATAAATTCTTCGGAAAAATTCAAACCTTTTCTCAGATGGATTCATGGGGAGGGACGATGTTGACACCCAGGCCAGACACTAAAGGCCCAGAGTAGATAGCACCACACCATCCCAGCCGCAGCCCCACGCCATCCCAGCCCCACATGCCTGCGCGAGGCTGTGGGCACAGAGCAGAGGCTGGGGTAGTCTGTTCATCTGGGACCACCTGTAGGACAGAGGGGCTGCTGGGCAGACTACACCCGCCAGGCTAACCCTCGGGGGAGCCAACAGGCCTTTTAACCAGCGTGACAACTTGAGAGGGCCTTGAAAGATGTCACTCATGGAGGTACATGTGTAGCATGCAAACAAGTTCTAGATCAGGGTGACTATGCCCCCCGCATTAGTCTCTGCTAGTTTTCTAGTGCAAAGAAACCAACAGCATCTAGGAGTCCTTTCCAGCTTCTGCATTTGTGATGCCATGGTGCCCCTGCAGAGCTGGCAGACATGAGGACCCTAGGGGTACCCACCTTTTGGCCAAACCCACCCCCTCTGACCTACTCTTCAGAGCCCTATAAGGAACCCTCTTCCCCCTCAAGTATTCTGAGCAGGAGGAGAGGGGGTTCTTTAGTCCACAGGACCTCTGACCTCCCACCAGACATTGGAGGCCAGACAGCAGTTACTGCCTGCCTGCCTGCCTATGCATCACCCATCCACTTCAATCCCTGGGCCCCTGAATGATAAGTGGGTCTCTTGAACATGATTTCATCGGCTTGCTAATGAGAAGTCAATTTAGATCCTGCCTCTGAAGCCCCCCTACTACCAGCTCCGGGTCTGTCGCTGCTTCCTCGCTCATGAACAGCCGAGCGAAATGAGGCCTGGGGTTTCTGTGCCCCCATCCCCAGAGCAGGTCCATAGTCTAGACACAGGAAGGAAGCTCTGCGACATGCCTATGTACCCCCTGCCGTCTCCTGCTCACCTCCAGAGCTCCCCAAGATGCAGAAAGGATGCCGACTGAGATGAGAATGTTTTGAGTGGCCTGGTGGGAAGCAGGGGGTGGAGATCAGGGCCCACCACTGCTGTGGTGACAGCCTGAACAAGAATTCCGCAATTCATCATCTAGTGACTCAGCCTAGCTTGGCTGGCGCCTCTGCCAACCCCAGGGAGCGTGACTCAGCAGCTGAGGGGGCCGGGCAGGAGACACCACTGCGGTCCATGTGAGCGGTGACTGTGGGGAGAACAGCCTGTTCCCAGCCCCAAACCCCAAGGCGGAGCGTCTGCTTCTGTAGCCAGACACACGCGGCCAGGTTCCTAGCCACGAGGCAGACCGCCTCCCTCGGGCCTGGGTCTCACCCTGTGCGGAGGCAGGCGGGAGATGAAGTCACAGCCTCTCCAGGAGTGCTTCCTTCCCCCAAGGCCTGGGGATTGCTGCAGGCTGCTCTCTCGTCTCCTCTCAGCTCTGCTGGGGTCAGCCAAGCCTCCAGCGAGAACAGCAGAAGCTACCCTCCAGGGTACGGATGAGGGCTGGGACCACCTACTACATTCCTCTTTCTACTACGACTGCAGGACTGGGACTTTGGGGTCTTGATTTTACTCAAGGGCCAACTCAGAATATGTCTCTTCACCCTCAACATCCCTGCAACACTAAGCTAGGGACAGCCCATCACTTCCCTGAAGAAAATAGCCATAAGGCCGAATAGCTAGTCCAGAGTGGGGGCGTGCAGAGGCAGGAGGCCGGGGCAAGCTGCAGGCACCCCCCTCTGGCTCTCCCTGGGGGCTGCCTGCCCTTCCCTGGAGGCCCTGTCTCTCTCAGATTTTTCGCACAGCTCTTTCTTCACCTGCAAACCCTTCAGGACAAGGATGTCTGATTCATACGTGGCCTTCCAGGATCAGATGTTCCATAAATAGCTGTTGGTTGAAAGAACAAACAGTGAATTTGTGCTAAAACCTCAGATGTAGCCTTGGGAGGAACTGGCCACTCGGCAGGGTGCAGCCCTATGTATCTCTGCCCCTCCAAGGGAGGCTTAAGTGAGAGTGAAACTGACCAAATTCTGGGGAAAAAAGTCATCTGAGCCAGCTGACCTTTTTCCATTACACTTAAACTTTCTAACTTTCCATTTCATTGAATCGTTTATTGTTTGTGTCCCTCACCCCCAGTTTCCACCCCTGGAGGGAGATAAGTTCCAGAAGAAAAGGCACTTGACCCATTTTGTTCGCTGATATATGGATGAATGAATGCCTGGGACCCAGTAGATACCGAGTGAATGAGTGAGTGAGTGTGCGAGTGAGTGGTGTCTATTGAGTACTTGCTCCACACCAGACCTCTACACTGACTGCCCAGTGGTAATCTGAGGTAGATGTCATTGTCATCTCTGGTTTAAAGATGAGGGAGCAAGCCGGATGCGGTGGCATGCGCCTGTAGTCCAAACACTGGGAGGCAAGAGGCCTGGGATCACTTGAGTTCGCGGGTTTGAGACTATGCTGGGCAACATAGTGTGACCTGGTCTCAAAAAAGCAGCTGGGTGCTGTGGCAGGTGCCTGTTATCCCAGCTACCTGGGAGGCTGAGGCTGGGGATCACTTGAGTCCGCGGGATCAGGATTACCCCGGGCAATATAGCGAGACCTAGTCTCAAATAAAAAAAAATTAAAAATAAATAAATAAATAAATAAATAAAGGCAATATAGCGAGACCTAGTCTCAAAGAAAGAGAGAGAGAGAGAGAGAGAGAGAGAGAGAGAGAAAGAAAGAAAGAAAGAAAGAAAGAAAGAAAGAAAGAAAGAAAGAAAGAAAGAAAGAAAAGAAAAGAAAAGAAAAAAGAAAGAAAGATGAGGGAGTAAGGCTAGAGAGATTACATAAGGTGACATGGTCACCTGGAACTGGCAGGCAGCCGGGCAGAGGTCCATGCCCATTGCCCGTAGGTGACTACCAGGCCTCACCACACCCTGGTGAGACTGCTCTTGGGCCTTCGAGGAAGCCACACCCCCTTCACCTCTTCTAGTCAGCACTATCTCTTCTGCCCCATCAGCTTCTCATGTGACCCCACTCCACAACCCAAAATATACCCTGTGCACCCCATTACTCCTCTCCCTGCCACCATGGACTGGTGGGAGGCTCCAGGCGGAGCTCAGGGGAGGCAAAGCTGGCTTTCCTGTTACCAGGAGCTGAGCTAGATGGCAGGGAAGGGCCTGCCCACCTCTCGGTATCAGGGCCTGAGACACCATCGGCCCCGCAGACCAGCTTGGCAGGCATGGGTAGGGAGAGCCAGGGCTGCTCACCTTCGCTGCATGCCAGTAGCCTCCATCAACTCTCGCTCTGCTGCCAGGAAGCCTTTCCAGCTGAGGAGAAGCCGTGCTTCAGGATGGGTTGTGGGGTGTGGCTGGATCACGCGGGAAGCTGGTGGGAAAGGAGATAAACATATTGACCAGAAGAGGAGGGGGTGTGGCTTTTCCCAAAGCCTGTGTGGGACTTAGGGAGTGGCAGAGTGTTGGGCCAGGGTCAGCCACGTTGGCACTGGTCTCTGCCCAGTCACTTGCCCCACGTGACCCTCGGAGAAAAGAGTAGAGATCTGAGGGCACGCACCACACACATGTCCCTACCCAAGAGCAGTAGGTGAGGAAGGCAAGGAAGCTTCAAGGCCTGAGCAACAGTGAGAGCAGGTCTTCCGGGAGGTGGACGTGGACACTCTACTGGGGCCCACAGGGGGCATCTGGGTCCAGATGTTAGAGCACCAGTGCCACAGCTGGAGTGTGGGTTTCTGCATGAGGCTGGGGCCTTCTGGTCCATGTTCCAAGGAGGGAAGGGGGTGTGTCTCTTGCTCTTAAGTGCACTTGCGGGGACTTGCCGGCCACTGCCCCCAGGCAGGACGCTCCACCAGCTTTCACTTCATTAATGGAGAATCAAGACTGGAAAATCCCCACAGCTCACTTCCTACCATTTAGTCTCCAGTCAAGGCCCTCAGCTGCTAAGCCTGTCTCCCCAGGGCGATGACTGGGCGTGAGTGGGAGGGCGCTCCAGGGTGCTCCAAGGCCCATGCACCTCTCCACCCAGAGGAGCTCTCCTAACCCAGAAGTGGATGCTTCCTCCCTCCCTTCCAGGGGACAATGATGAGATGGGCAGTGGCCCTGAGCGCCATAGCCAGGTCACTGCGCAAGCACCTCCTCTCTGGACCTCTACTCCTCTTCTGTAAAGCAGAAGCAGCACCCTGGCCCAGGAGATCCCCAGGGTGAGTGGACAAGGCGAAGCGTGCCTATGCCCTTGTCCAGGAGTCAGCGTGTAAGTCAGTGTCCATCGTTCATCCCTCCCCTTGCCCTGGGACCGCAGGCCAGACACCTGGGCTCAGCTGCTGTCTTCCACCCACGCCCCAGTCCACCACCAGCCTCCTGGGAAGTGTCTACTGGGTCCTGCCTCTAAGCAACCAGCGCAAACAGCAAGCAGGGGCTGACGCGGCCAGCTGGGAAGGCCCTGGCAGGGGGGGGTGTCACCGTGGAGTTTCCCTACAGCTCAGCCTGGGACTCTGCAGCTGCTGCACAGCTTGGACAAATCAACCTCAGGGTGATGACAGGAACCTGAGGCACCTGGGGCCAGCTCGCCTCTCGTTCGTTCACACAACAGGGCATGGCCACTGGGGCCCTGGACTCAGGGCCGCAGTGTGGAGTCAGAGCAGGGCCTGGCCGGGGCAGCCCATGGCATCGCTCTCAAGGAGCCTGCAGCCCCCATGCCAGGCACCCACATTTGTAAGACAGGTGCAAACTCTCCCACCCACCCTGGACGCCCAATTGAAATGGGCTTCCATGGGTTCCCCAAGCAAGCTAAAGCCCCCTGGACCCTTCTTTATAATGAGGAGGAGCTCACTGCTCCTGTCAGACGGCAATGCAGTTACTTTGGTAAAATGCAATTCCCATCTCGTTTGTTCCTTTGAACAGACCTCCTTGATTGGATTTGGGGTACACATACAAACACATACAAACACATACAAACACATACAAACACATACACACACACATGCACAGGCTGTTAAGTAATTTCCTTTTTTTTTTTTTTTTTAGGTCTCGCTATGTTGCCCGGGTAGTCCTGAACCCACAGACTCAAGTGATCCCCAGCCTTAGTCTCCCAGGTAGCTGGGATTACAGGCACGTGCCACCACTCCCGGCTATTTTTTTTGAGACTAGGTTTCACTATGTTGCCCAGGATAGTCTCGAACCCACCAGCTCAAGTGATTCCTAGTCTCCGCCTTGTTAAGTAATTCCACAGACTCCTCTCCTTAATAGGGGTTTGTCTAAGTTGAATTTTCGAAGGTAATGTTCAGGTTAAGGTACTTGGGCTGGCGGGCCCACCCACAAGGAACACCGAAGGAAAGTGGAGAGCCAAGCAGTTCCAACCCCGAAATGGTGGAACCCTATGGGGAAAACAAAATGAACATGGGTGACAGAGTCAAAGAGCAACTGCCAGATGTGTCTACCTGGGGGGAGGGGGGGCAGGTCTGATGCTAAGAGGATTCAAGCTCAAAGGAGAGGGCTGCCCGGAGGAGTCTGGGAAGGCTTTGGGGAATGAGGGAGACGTCAGGGGCCTGGGGATGTCCATGGGCAGCTAGTTTACTTAAGAACCAAGGAGAGCATTCCAGGAGCAGGGATGGGTGAATCAACAGAAAACAGATGGTGTAGATAGGGGTGGGGGGAGGTGAGGGGGGAGGTGTGGCTGCCGGAGACCCCACCTGATGATGCTTTTCCAGCTTCCTCTCTGACCCACTCTGTTCCTGTTGTGCAGAAGCTTGGCGATCCCGGGGAAACCCCATAGTTACACAGACCCAAGCAGGTCCAGTTTCCACCTGCCCGCCCCAAGGGAAAGGCAGCGAGAGAGGGAGGGCGGGGAACTGCAGCGCCATGCTGACCCTGCGCCTGATTCAGCCAGGAAGCTGGTCCCAGACACAACATGACCTCTTTCCCTCACCTACAAGTGCCTGCGCATTCTCAGAAATGATAACAGGATTCCCCAAGCCAGGGGCTTTCCATCCGGTTTGGCTGCTTACTCCCACCCTGCCCCCACTTCCCTGAGCAGCCACTTGCATCGGCTGACAAAACCCAAACGGAGTCCGCCATGCTTGTTCCTGAAAGGATGGGCATAAGGATTAGTCCCTGGGCTGTCCCACCAGTTTGGGTTCCCGCACCACACGGGATACGCTCACAGCAGAATGGTTTCCATCAGTCTTAGCCTAAAGCAAGAAGGGTGGGAGGGGCTCTAAATTCCCTGCACACTCCAAGCCCCTCAGCTGGTCTCTATAATTCACTGTGACCAGGAGGCCTTCTGTGTCTCCAGACAGCCTGACCCTTTGGCACAGCCCAGGGGCCCAGCGGGAGGCCTGTACTCCCTGGACCCTGGCACCGCTGAGGCTGTCTAAATCCGGGACCAGCCCTGATGGGTGTGAGCTGGCAGACGGGGCTGAGCCCTGGGGAGTAGGCAGTGTGCCCCGGGGAGCCAGTTGCCGGTCTAGGCTGTGAATAAGGGGAACCTCATCACTCCCCAGAGCTGGCAGGCAGGAGTACCTGGCACAGGGCTGACTAAGGAAGCAGGTCCAGGCGCATGGGTGGTGAGCAGGAGCTGGGAGGTGTCTCCAGGCTTGCACACAGGAGCAAGTCCCCTGGACTGCTCTTTGTGGTTCATTTCAAGGTTCTTCCACCCAGAAAAGTGTTTACCTTCTACTCACAAGGTTCTGCTTGTCCAGAGTGACTTGTCCTGCCCCCCACCCACCTCTGTCCCCAGCCCTTCCGTCCTGCCCCCAAAGACCTGGACCAGGCCTCAGGTAGCCTTGGCAAGACCCCTGACCTCATGTGGCATTTGGCACCACCCTTCTTAGAACTCCTTATCTTTAGCCCCAGCTCCTGGAACAGGGCCCACCGACCCCCAGGCTGGCGTGTGTCTCCAGCCTGGTCCATATGTCCCAAAGTTCTCCAGGCATGCTGGAAGATGATGACTATGATAACACCCTCATTCTCAAGGGCCATCTTAGGGACCACGTCCCACAGAGAGCCAGGCCACCCATGGTGGCTCCGGGTTTAGGGCCTGTGCTGGCTCCTTCTGCCCTATAGGGCAAGATGGTCCCATGTACCCTGACTAGTTTTCCAGCATCTCTCCCTCCCTCCCTCCCTCTCTTCCTCTCTCTCTCTCTCTCTCTCTCTCTCTCTCTCTCTCTCTCTCTCTCTCTCTC
>PVHY01008845.1:0-36596 GCA_004024945.1 Uropsilus gracilis | reverse complement strand
GGTGCCCCAGCCCCACCCAATCAGATAATAAAAGGACCTCTGCCTCAACATGGCCTGGGCGCCAGGTGCTGAAACCCCACACTGCTCTAAGGCCCAAGGTGGGAGTGCCAATGCCAGAGGCACCTAAGTCACAAAACAAAAGCCTGGTGCCCTGAATGCTGATTCAAGACTCAGTTCTTCACAGGTGGTGGCCAATCTGAGGACTTTCCAAGCCCTTCTGGGTGAGTCCAATGTGTAACTGGACTTGAGGACTACTGGCTCAGGGCAAGGATATCCTGACTCTTGGGAGGAGAAGACAGCAAATCCCTAAGACCGTTGCTGGAATCGGTTCCTTGTTCATCCAGAGTTGGCAGGGAGTAAGGGCAAGGTCAAGGAACTTTGAAAGAAGGAGTCAAGAATGACAATGGGACATATTGTAAGGGAGGAACTGACCTGCCCTGGGAGTGGGGGGTCAGAGCCCATGTGGGGGCACAGCTGAAGCTCTGAAAATGAAAATGAATGCTGGTTACGAGTTGCCGGGGTTAAGCTCCTCTTCTTAGTTGAATGACCTTGGAGGAGACCCCACTCCTTTGCATGGTGGCATCCTCACCAGCAGGATGGAGGAGGAGGGCTGCGACTCCATCTCTGATCTGTGTAGGATGTGCACATGTCCAGCTGTGCATATGTCCAGGTGTGAGCATGTCCTAGGTATGAGCATGTCCTAGGTATGAGCATGTCCCAGGTGTGCACATGTCCAGGTGTGGACATGACCCAGCCTGGGCAGATGCCACTGCCTGCATACCTCAGCTCCTATCACTGCTGCAGCTTAGGGAAGAGGAATTTTCCTGGAACTCTGAGGAAAGTGTTTTAAAAACTGCAAACCCTAAAATCTTAAAGCTGAAAGAATTTTAGATTAGAAAAGGTCCTAATAAATGATGCAGGGTGAGCATGAACCCAGATGCCTGGCACCCGTCCTCCCTCAGCACCAGGGAGGTTAGGATGGGATCGTGAGGCTCCAAGCCCTGTTGGGTTGCAGGGACCTCTGTCCCTTCCAGGAATAGGCTTCTTTGGGGCCCTGAATGAAGGAGCTTTCTCTGTCAGTGCACGCGGTGGGACACCCTGGTGGCCTCCACCCTGACCTGGGCTGTCTCCCTCCCTTGGTGAGGCTCTTGAAGACTCCTGGCTGCTGCAACTCCTGCCCTAGAACCTGGAGTCACCCCCCTTGGTTTCCGACAGCAACTTGGGCATTCCAGGGCATTCCAGGACTGTAGCTCTTTCTGCACCGGCAGCACAGGGGGCTTTATTTTCTAGATGTGACTTCAGTTCTGCTGTTGGTTCCTGTGCTCTTGACCAGGGCAGGAGACCTTGTTTTCCCTCCTGTAGGAGCTCACCTGCCTCAGAGACTGGTGGGTGGGGGGCATTCCTCCTGGTTGTCGCAAGGAACTCAGACTGCCAGCTTCCTGCTCCACATCATCCTTGAAAGGCTGTTCCCAGTGGGGCTTCCTCAGCCTGGGGTTGTTTACCTGTGGCGGCAGGAAGGCCTGTCTCTTTCCTTGACCCTCACTCCCTGAAGATGACTGGCCCCTTGCATTGTTTCCTTTCCGGTGGAATTTCTGCTCTTGAGGACTCAGTGTTCTGTGTTACTCTCACACTGCTGATCGTTACGTCCCGGTTTCCTAGGTTTCCTCCTGTCCAGACAGCGCTGGCTGCTAGCCAGGGCCTCAGCCATTGTGGAGAGACCAGGGCCATTGTGGAGAGGACAGAGAAGGCAAAGCAGGGAGTGGGGGCTGATGTTCCTCCTCAGTCAGGGCCTCCCATGGGCCCATGGGGTTGGTGAGAGCACGCTGGGGGGTAAGTCCTCTGCCTGCTGAGGGCAGTGTGAACCTAGGAAACAAGCCTGGGATGGGGATTTATAAGGAGGTCCCACATGCACTGGGACTGCATGCTCCCAGGTAAGCCACTCCCTAGGTTTGTTGCAAGGCTCTCCTGTTTCAAAAGAAGGTGAGGCACCCAGAGAGCCAGGCCAACTTTGAGGTCAATCTCCTGCGGGCATAGGGCAGACGTGGCATATCCTGGACCATGCCTGCCCCACTCACGGCTCTTCCTGCGGTGTTGCTCGTGCCCACCCCTGCGGCCTGGACTCACCCACACACCAAGCAGGTCCAGGAAAGGGCCAGACTCTGCCCCCCATGATGTACAGTGCATCCCAGGTCAGTGTGCCAGGCTGGTCCTAGAGCAGAAGGCATCCCAGAACCCCTTCTTGTCACATCTTGTCCAATCTGAACTGCCTCTTCTCTGCCACCTCAGCTCCCCTCACCCTAACAGCCCTGGACACCCCCCCCTTTAACCCCCTAAGGGGGGTGTGAATAGCAATTACTGTTCTGCCTGCATCAGCCTTTACTCACAGTCCTGTTAGTTCCTGGCACAGATGGGAGAGCACAGCCAGGCCCCCCAGGCAAGGGGCTCTGGAGGCGGGAGTGGGAATAGGAAGGCCAGCAGGCATCACCAGCATCTGCTTTCCATCAGAGTCCTTGACGTGGTGCTCGTGTCTCCTTGGGCATCTGCAGGACGGCCACCTCCCAGCCAGCAACAGACATGGGCCAGAGCACTTGGAGGCCTCTTGATCTAGTAGGGCCTTGCCCGCACCTCCCTGCTGAGCTTTTGGGGTTCCTTACCTGACAGGTGATTAACTAACCCCCCAGAATGGGAGTTGCAGTCCCTGCCTGCAGGCAACCTAGGGATTCAAGAAAGGACACACAGGGGCAAAGTACAACTTTTTTGGGTTTGTTTTTGTTTTTTTTTTGAGACTAGGTCTCACTATTTTTGCCCGAGGAACCGCAGGCTCATGTTGCCTGGAGTACCACAGACTCAAGCAATCCCCAGACTCAGCTTCCCAGGTAGCTGGGATTACAGGTGCGCGCTACCATGCCCAGCTATTTTTTTGGAATTAGGTCTCGCTACGGGTCTCAGGCAGGACTCAAACCGTGATCCCTAGCCCCAGCCGCTTCATATGCTGAAGCTTACAGGCATGAGCCACCGTGCCCAGCCCTGCAAAGTACAACTTTTAAAGTCACTGAAATCTGCGATTGTTTTCTCAGGAGACATTCCACTGCAGTGTCCTCCTGCCCTCTTGAAATTCCAACAACACTGTTAAAGGAGTGGCGCCCATTCTCCCTTTTCACAAGAGAAAACAGGCTCAGGGAGTAAAGGATGCTGCCCAGTCTCCTGCTGCCCCCAGGCCACATCTACCTCTTTGCACAGAAAGTCCTGCTGGGACCCGCAGCCTCATCAAAGGAGACCAGCTCAAGAAAGGAAAAATGATTTGCTCACGTGTTTGCCAGGAACCAGGATGGTCTGGTCACTCTGATGCCTATCAGAGAACCCTGTGCTGAGTAGACACACCTGTCTGCAGGTGTAACCATGTTTGGCAAGAAGGGAAGAGAAATCTTCAGGTGACTGTGGGTCTCTGTGTGCTGCGGGGCTCCCAGGTGAGAAGGTAGCAACAGGGTCAGAGAAGAAAAGCGGGGTGATGCACGGGGGAGGATCGGGGTGCTCCAGAGAAGGCAGTGGGCCAGGAAACAGCAGTGAGGAAACCGGGGCAGGGCTCCCCAGTTTCATCTTTGGACACCACATCTAACTCATCCCAGAGGGAGTCCACAGAAGCGGCCTGAAGAACAACTGTGCTGGGGACAAGGGACAGAAGCTGTCACATCACCTCCTTGACCTCCTGTTCTGTTTCCTTCACCTGCTATACCCACTCTCCCCATTCTTAATAGCTGAGTGACTGCATGAGGGCTATGGACTCTTCTGAGCCCAGGATGAACCATGCAGCCAGTAGCCCAACTGAATTTCTGCTCACCACACCAGCCGGGGTAGCCCAGGATGACTCAGATGCAAAGGCATGTGGAGTGGGCCCAGTTCCATATGGTGAGAAGCAAAGGGAGACGGAATGGTGGGTGACTCGAGATGGCCGTGTCCAGCAGCAAATTACATCTGGGTTGTGTCACCAGGCCACTCCATCCCTGGGACCTCCATCAGCCACCAGTCCCCTACTGAGCCAGAGTTACCTCTGGGCACCTGACCTGCTCAGTAAAAGTCAGGTCCAGGGTTAGGATCTAGACTAGAATAGAGACCTAGGTCTAGAGACCTAGAACACAAAAGCCCAGGAGGAGGGAAAGCTTGCTCCCTGGGGATGAGCAGGATATGGAGAGAGGATCGAGCATTTTCTTTCCTTCTCCCACAGGACTCTGGGCATCCTCAACCTATGCCTTTCCTATCACCTCCACCTCCTAACCCAGCGCTAGCCCACTTCGTCTAGGAAGTCCTTCCTCCTCATTCGAGCCTAAGTCTCACCACGGGGCACAGATAGTGTTATGACTTTATCGAATTAGTTCTGTGCCAGTAAGTGTGTACATTCCTTCAGGGAGGGAGAAGTTTATGTTTGTCAGAGTGTTGATTGTCAATAAATATTTGACCATTTTGGAGAAGCCAAGAATCACACAATAGCCGGGGTAAAATAAAACAGGATGTGTCCAGAGAAGTGACAAGGGGAGATTTAGAAATGCAAAGAATGAGGAACAAGTTCTCGTCAAGATGAAAAGTGAATCAGAGTTGGACAATCCAGACATGTGGGTAAAGAGAAGTGGAAGGAGGGACGGAAACCGGCTTGGATGACCTGGAGATGCCCTGCAAGCCTGTACAACCTCATTCTAGTCTAGCCCTGCATGGTGACCTCTACCCTAGAAATCACCACCCTTCAGTGCCAGTTAGCCCTCCACATGCTCCCTCTGCCTCTCTCTCCTGAGGGAACAGCTTTCTTGCCTGGAAGGTTTTGGGTACTCAGGGAAGAGCTACTCCCCCTCCCCTGCTCCTGGGACTATGCGGGAGTGAGACAAGCCATAGCCAGTGTGGTTTAAAGGTAAGGACAGGCCGGGCATGGTGGCTCGTGCCTGTAAGCTTCAGCCTATGAAGAGGCTGGGGCTAGGGATCGTGGTTTGAGTCCCGCCTGGGGCCCGTAGCGAGACTTAGTCCCCCAAAAAAGCTGGGCGTGGTGGCACGCGACTGTAATCCCAGCTACCTGGGAAGCTGAGACTGGGGATTGCTTGAGTCTGTGGTACCCCAGGCAATGAGAGCCTGTGGTTCCACGGGCAAAAATAGCGAGACCTAGTCTCAAAAAAAATAAAAAATAAAAAAATAAAGGTAGGGACAGAAGTGACGGTGAGTCAAAGGGACATGTACACAGGTGGTTAACGTGTGACAGGTGTGATGGGGGAACTGATAAGAGGAAGGGGCTGTGGGAGGCAGGGAGGTCTAGGGATGTGAGACTGTCAGCCATCAAACTTGGATTTATTTCAACATGATGGTTAAACAAGCCCTCCTCCTTCCCTCCATGCTGGGGGGATGCCCATGTCCACTCTGGGGCTGTCTGAGTTGCTAGCCTGGCTCTGCTCTAGGCTGGCCCCTTAGTGAGAGCCCAGCCTCTGGGCAAGCTGAGTCCTCAGTATACAAATTCCTGTCTCCACCTCTACTGACAAATTAGAAAATGACACTCAGGTTAAACTGTCAAAAAACTGAGGCAGGCATGGTGATGTGCACCTGTAATCCAAGCGCTGGGAGGCAAGAGGCCTGGGATCACTTGAGTTAGCATGTTCGAGACTACCCCAGGCAACATAGCGAGACCTGGTCTCTCGGGCATGGTGGCAGGCGCCTGTAATCCCAGCTACCTGGGACGCTGAGGCTGGGGATCAATTGAGTCCAGGGGATTGGGACTATCCCGGACAACATAGCAAGACTTAGTCTCAAAAAAAAAAAAAAATAAAGACAAAGAAAAAAAAACTACCAAAAAACACTTGAGCAGCAAAAAACACTTCAGCCTCCCCATCCCCCGCCCCCCACTGGCCCAGAGACCAGGGTTCTTCCAGCTAAGGAATGTTGCTATGTGGCCTCAGCAGGTCACACAGCCTTTCTGGGCTTCAGGACTTATGGCTTGGAAGGACAAGCTGGAATGGCTTTAGAGCCCTCTCGCTGAGACTCTCTGATACCCCTGGAGATTAAGGTCACCATCCAAGAAAGGGCTGGGGGAAGGCCAGGGGGTTACGGAGGCAGGTGACAGGGAATTGGCGTGAGAAGGGGCCTGGGCGGCCATGGAGGCCTGTTGGGCTGCCCCCAGAACAGGAGCTTTAGTGAAAGCTGCTGAGACCTGGAGTCTGGGGCTGAGCTCAGTCCTCAGAGTGGGTCAGAAAGTCCAGCCCAAACAAGGGCTATTTTTGGTGCTAAGTTGCTTGGAGAGCGACCAGGCCCAAAATAGTGCTGTGAGTTAGCACGACCCTGGTTCTCCCACCCCCGGCTCTCCCAGTGAAATCACCGAGAATCCAGAGGCTTACTCCAACATTCCAGGGAGCCTGTGTAACTGATAGGAAGCCGGGCTGTCCTCCCCACAGGAAGGCTTGGAGCAGTGTTTGACTGTAAAAGGGACTCTGGGAGAAGAGAGGGACGGGGGATTGAGTCAGAGACAGCAGAAAAGGGGAAGGGGGAGATGGGGTGAGACTCATAAGGTGGAGACAGAGGAGAGGGGTGGGTAGGACCCGCAGAGCAGACAGAGGGTTGCAGAGACGAGACCAGGAAGAGATGGTCAACCAAGAGGAAGTGGACGGAGAGGGCCAGCTGGTGTTGGGGAGAGCCAAGAAAGAGCAGAGCCAGGAGGGAGGTGAAGGGTGGGAGGGACCTTCATGCTGAACCCTGGCAGGCTTTTGGTGCCCGCGGGTGGGGTGGGAGACAGTCCCGGAAGCTGTGAGTCTAGACTTGTCATGGACCACCTGTTACAAGAGAGATGAAACATCTCCCACTGAAACCAGAATTCCCCCCAGAAATCCAGAGCCCTGTAACATCCTCTTATCTCTGACCCTCCAGGACCAGTTATTTCATCAGCATGGACTTTTGCTTTGTGTCCTCTTGACCCCTTACCAAAGAGCTTAACAGAAACGACTGGATCAGGGGTATTAGTTTGAAGTCAAGGAAAGTGGTGATGACGGGCTCTTGAATCAGGCTGAGTGTGATACGGCGGGCGTGGGCGTTGCGGTGAGGGGCTGTTCCCGGGATGCGAAGGGCTCCAGGGGGTGGGCTTGTGGAGGCGAGGCACTTCCCACAGAGGAGCAGGGGACCAGGCTCAAGTCCAGGTGGACTGATGGGCGGCTTCCCAAAGTGAAAGGAAAGCTCAGAAACTCCAGCATGCGGTTCGGCCACCCCAGGCTTTGCTTTGGTGCATCCATCGTGCCTGGAGGCCCCCCACACATGGGGAGGTCCCCTTCGTGTTCAGCACTTTTTGTTTCTAATGTCGAGCACATTCCAGTGGACATAGAGCTGCTCTCAGGCACTCCCATGGCCGGAACAGAGTGACTTCTCTGGAATATCAGGATCATCTGTCAGGTCCAGGAGTGGGGGTGACCTGTCACTGCCATGAAGGGCCCCAGCCTGGTGACCGGAGGGCAGAGGCTTCTGGAATAGCAAGGAGGAGGGCATGAGGCTCAGCACAAGTAACTGAGAAGCCAGACACGGGGTATTTCCAGGGAGCCACGTCCACCAAATCCTGACCCATTCTGCTGCCTACCCGAGGCCTGGAACTTCCAAGTCAGACTCCCAGATCCCTGACCCCCTTTGGGCACCTAGGAAATGGGTTGGGGGCCTCTCTGTCCTTCCCACCCAAAGGGAGTCTGGAGTAAGCTTACCATGTGCTCAGGGAGCATGGGCGGGATGGAGAAGGGGCAAAGGTCATAAACAAGCAACAGTTGCATGGGAACTGTCCTGCAATGGGTCAGTGATCCTAACTTTCCAAATCAGGTTTCCCCTTCTTTCCCTGCCACCCACACTCCCACCTGACTCCAGGGCCAACAGGGAAAACAAAGACAAGCAGAGAGAAGACAGAAAGCCCTTTTCCAGCACTGGTTGCCCCGGGTATCTGTTTACTGAAAAAATCCAAAACAAATATCCTGACACTGCCACCCACTTAAACTTCCTGTGATTCTGCTCCCAGCTGTCGCTATGGATACACCCAGGAGAATCCCACCACCTACACAGAGCAGGACAGTGTGTGGGCCCCAGGTCAAACGCACTCCTCCCACCCTTCCCCAGACACCCTTCTGTCCACAGCATCCAGGCCACACAGCCAGTGGTACCTGACTGCACCAAGCCTGCACACACAGTCGTCTGGTGCTGCACACACAGTCGTCTGGTGCTGCACACTCACCTCAGTGGATGTCCCTACGGCATTTTTGGTCACTCTTCCACTCCCAATCCCAGTGTCCTAGGAGCATACCCGCCCAAACCCACCATGAATTGACTCTTTCACTTCTCTCCCTACTTCCCCTGCTCGAGTCCCGCTGACCTCTGGAGGAAAGGGATAAGGCATAATTCTCCCTGTCACGGCAGGCAGCGGCGAGAGAGGAAACTTACAGGTCAGGCTCCTCATTTCTTGTTTTTCCTAGTAACCTTTGGTCCTTTGCAGCCTCTCAGCACACCTCAGACACACACCAGACAGGACTGTTGACACAAATTGAGAGCCCTTGGGGGCACTGCCAGCGTCTGCACACATGGGGGACTCAGCCATGCATCATCCGGGGCAGGTGCCGGGCAGGGAAGAGGCAAGACAGGCGTCTCTGCAGGTCTCATGTCCTAGACAGTCAGACAGACGCTCACTTGGCATGCTCTGTGCCCTCTGGCCGAGGGGTGAGGCCAAGGGGAGGGAGGGGCGTTCCTTTCAGGTTGCCACACTGGGTGGCAGCGTTGGCGTGGGTTTGGGGGAGCAGAGCCACAGAACAGAACCGTTAGCTTGCTTGATGACTCTCAGTGACCTGTTCCTCCTAAGGAAAAGGTGGGAACGTGAGCCACTTTTCCTCAGGCTGAGCACTGGGGGAGGCCATGCCAGACACTGGACAGCTTTGGCCTCTGGCTCTGCTAGGGGGTCAGGTTGGCATGAAATCCAAAGAGAGAGGGGTGCTGGGAAAGACTGGCCAGATCAGAGTTTGTTCAGTTGCTCCTGAACACACACACACACACACGTACACACAGAGCAGCACGCACACACGTACACACGCCTCAGCAAATCTCATGGGGGAGGTGCTGAGGGGACCCGGCTGTTCAGACAGATATCCAGAGCCAGAAAGTAGGTGGGGCCAAGCCATGAGTTCATCTGCTTCCTGCCCACATCTGGTATAAAGGGAGGTGGCTGCCTCGGAGGAGCACAGCTGCCTCTGGCTGCAGGGTCAAGAGCACTGTCAAGAGGGCCACTCCCCCTTCCAGCTTGGAGTCACCAGCAGCACCAGCACCAGCACCAGCACCAGCACCAGCAGCAGCAGCAGCAGCAGCACAAACCACCAATCACAAGGCACCTTGAAAACTTCAGGTAAGAAGAAACCAGATTCTTGCCTTCTACCTCAGGTTAAGGCAGAGCCTACCCCACCCCCCCAAATCTCTTCCACCTTAGATTTAGACCCCCATTTTTCTTTTGTCCCCCCAACACACTGCATCCTGAATCCACCTCACAGTAGCATGGATGGTGGTCAGCGGGGTTGGTGGTCAGGCCCCACAGGGGAAGCGGGGCCATTGGCCAGGTTCCACAGCAGCCCACCACCAGAAGCAAGGGCTGGCTGCTATCCCTCTGAGCAGACATTCTCCATTCCCTCCTGGGGCAGGGAAGATGTCACACCTACTAACTTGAAACAGCAGTTGTGAAAGCACCCTGAGAGAATTCAAAGGCTCAAGAATCAGAGAGGATATGATTTAGCTTTTCAGCCTCCAGGAGGGGAAGGAAGGCAGAGGGTAGAGGCAGCCCTTTTCAAGAAGTCCCCCTGGGGCTACATCCTGTCCCTGGGAAGAGCTCAGGCTGGAGGCAGCACCTCAGCAGGGTTCTTTCTGACTGAATCTTGCTGTGGTCACTTAGCACATCCCAGCAGCAGTTGTGGGTAGTCTGGCCTGTGGCCTCGTGTCCCCCCCAGCCCCCCACCTGCCAGTGTTCCAGAACCATCTCCTTATCAGCATTTTTCCCTCCTAGGATGCGGGTGTCTCCAGTCCTGGTCTGCCTAGCCCTGGGCCTGGCCCTCACCTTTGGCAAAGGGTTCGCCCCCCATCACCACCAGCCTCGGGCAGCGCACTTGGCCACAGATTTCGGAGTGAAGGTATTTCGGCAGGTGGCACAGGCTTCCAAGGACCGCAACGTGGCTTTCTCCCCCTATGGGGTGGCGTCGGTGATGGCCATGCTGCAGCTGACGACAGCAGGAGAGACCCGGCGGCAGATCCAGGCGGCCATGGGATTCAAGTCAGATGGTGAGAGAAGCAGCGGGAGGTGGCCCTCGCAGCCAGGGACAGCCCCCCAGTGCAGAGGGAAGGCTGACTCCCGCCTCACCTGCCAACCCAGGCCTGCCTTGGCCTGGGGACGGGTCCCCTTCTTCCCACCGCACCCCATGTCCCTTGATCCTTGCTCAGTCACAGGCACGTGGGCCAGGGGATCTCACCTGGTCACTGACAAACTGGGTAACCCTAGTGACGGGGTAACTGAATACCAGGGCGAGATACTATCACCCCTCTGAATCTCAGTTTCCTCATCTACAAAATAGGTACAATAAAAGCAACTACCACAGAGAGTTGCTGTTAACTGAAATAGAATCCCACATACAGTATGCTTAGTGTAGCCGCTGCTATTGTAAGAAAAAGTTCTGGTTCAGAAAAGCCAAAAAAATATTCTAATCCTAAGAGAGGGTTAGGACCTGAGATTTTTGAGGAAGGGAAGGAGAGGTTGGGATGAAATCTCCCGCCAGAGACCCCAGGGGAGCAGAAACTATCCATGGGGGAAGGTTGGCCTGGGGGGAGCCCTCTGCTCTACTTGGGCTCATGGAATCCTTTCCCCCTTTGTTTGGCACAGAGAAGGGCATGGCGCCTGCCCTCCGTCGGCTGTACAAGGAACTCCTGGGACCGTGGAACAAGGATGAGATCAGTACTGCCAACGCCATCTTTGTCCAGCGGGATATGAAGCTGGTTCCAGGCTTTATGTCCCGCTTCTTCAAGGTGTTCCATACCACAGTGAAGCAGGTGGACTTTTCAGAGGTGGAGAAGGCCAGGTTCATCGTCAATGACTGGGTGAAGAGACACACGAAAGGTGAGCGGGCAGGGAGAAGAGGCCGACCCACAGGCTGACAGAGCAAGGGGATTTGAAACAGCTCCCGAGTACCTCAGCCTCTGGCCTCCAGCATGCGCTTCTCTGTCAGAACTGAAACTCTGAGAACTGAAACGTTATGTTTTTATAGCTGGGCCTTCTCTTGAACCTGCTCTAAAGGCACCTCTAGAAAGTCTGTGAGAGGTCCTCAGAAATGAGGTCATCACCACAGGGGGCACACACACACACACACACACACACACACACACACGAAGCCTGCAGCCAAGGGAGCAAAGTGAGGGAAGACTTACATATCCAGGTCTGTTGTAAGGCAAGACCCGGACCTAGGCAGTGGGGTGTACTGGGAGGCTGTCTGAGACTCTTAGGGAAATGGAACAGTTTACAGGAACGAGATTGATTCACTTATGCTATCAGCTGACAGGATTGTTTGAATTGACACACACACATCTGCTTGCGGATTGGGAGTTGAAAGGAACCTGTCCAGAGGGTTAAAAAAAGAGCTGGCTCCCAACCAACTGGCTTCCTCGTAGGCATGATCGCCGACTTACTTGGCGAGGGGATGGTGGATCAGCTGACCCATCTGGTGCTGGTAAACGCCCTCTACTTCAACGGCCAGTGGAAGACACCCTTCCCGGAGAGGGCCACCCACCACCGCCTCTTCTACAAATCGGATGGCAGCACCATCTCCGTGCCCATGATGGCTCAGACAAACAAGTTCAACTATAGTGAGTGCACAACCCCCTTCCCTGTCTCCTGTGACTATCATACCTCATGCCCAGGAATTCTGTCGCTGGCAGGAGAAACCCCAGAATATACCCCAGCTTTGACAGAGGCTCTCCAAGCAGGAGTCATTGGAACAGCAGAGACCTAGAAAACTTTGCGGACCCGCATCTGTCCACTAGACCTCTGTCTCTTGTCCTTGGTGTCTTTACCTGGGGTCCACAAACCGTTCCCCTGTGGAGGAAAGGGCTGCGTGGCCATGGAGACTGAGAAAACAAGGGTTGGAAGGAGTCTGGGGCTGAGTGTGGGGAGAGGAGAGTGAAGTTACAGAAGGCCAAAAAGAGACAGAGAAAGCCTAAGACATGTGAACTGGCAGAAGAGAAGGGAAATGGAAATTAAAAACCTTGAGTGGGGGAATGGGGGTGGGTGGGGGCCCCAAAGCCGGGATGGAAAGAGTGGAGGGGACAAGTGGCCTCTTTGGAAAGCCAGTGCTGAGTCAGACTCATTGAGGGTTGCTGGTATCTTCACAGCCGAGTTTACCACCCCCGATGGCCATTACTATGACATCCTGGAACTGCCCTACCACGGGGACACCATCAGCATGTTCATTGCTGCTCCCTATGAGAAAGAGGTGCCTCTCTCTGCCCTCACCAACATCCTGGATGCCCAGCTCATCAGCCAGTGGAAAGGGAATATGACTAAACTTCCACGCCTCCTGGTTCTGCCCAAGTAAGCCACACTCACCCAGTCCTCAGCCCCCTAACCTCCTTCCTGGGCTCCCTGAAAGGACCGCCTCTCACATCTTTCTCAACCTTGATGTGTGCAGGGCAGGAATATGTGTGGGAGGCTGATGGGAAACACTCAAGCCTGGGTTTGATTAAGATTCCTCTCATCATCCCTCCACCCAGTTTTGCTTCTCTTAACTGTGCCCACGTGGTCTCCTACCACCTTCAGAATGCAAGTCAGCCAGAGGGAGTCAGAGCAGTGACGGGGATGGAGGGATGAATTAGTCTGCACCCTTTCACAGGTGCCCCTCCCTTCACTCCCCATCCCCATCAGTGTCCAAACGATGGGGACAAAGGGACCACTTCTGCAGATGGAGCAGCCCAAACTACAGCTTCCATCGAGCTGGTGTTCAGCAAAACAGACTAACAAAACCCTTCTGCAGAAACAAAGAAGGTGGAAAAGGCTGGGGCTGGGTAATTCTAGAATTGTATGGAAGCCTCCCATTACACTGACCCCAAATTTCTAGATGCTGTCATGCCAGGCTGGGGAGAAAGAGGAGGATTTATTCAGTTTTCTCTCTTTCTTCCTGTTTCAAAAAATCAAGGTAATTAGTTGTGCCCTGGTGGGAAGCAGAGAGCACCCCAAAGTCTCACTGCTTGAGTCCTCTTCAAGGTTAGCTCTTAGAAACAACACTCTACAGACCAGATTTTCTTTCAAATGGCCTTGTGGGAAAATGTTCCCTTGGCCCCCCAACCAGACTGAATAAAATTATGCTGAAGCAACTGCCTTATTTGAGCAATGTAATTAGTCACAGGTTCAAGGAGGATGGGAGCTTGCAGAAGAATGTTCATTAATATTAGAGACCTCCAGCGAGGAGAGAGACCTTGCACACATAAGTGAAAACACAAACCTCCCTCTTCTACTTTCATGGCTGCCCCTACCCTCTTGGGCTGTGGTGGGGCGGGGGTGGGAGTACTTGATGTGGGCCTGGGTCACACAGGACGCTACTGTGGAGACAGCCCGGGTCTGAGCTTTTCCCTGCCTCCGTGCACAGGTTCTCCCTGAAGAGTGAAATTGACCTCAGGGCCCCCCTGGAGAACTTGGGGATGACTGACATGTTTAATGCAGAGGAGGCGGACTTCACGAGTCTGTCAGGTGAGATGTTTTCCTTTCTCTTGTGCTGAAGGCCTGCAGGACTCTGGGAGGACTGAGGACCCTTTCCCCGAGAACCCTGCTTCACCTACTCTCATATCTGCCTGTTTCAGATCAAGAGGAGCTCTATGTGTCACAAGCGCTGCAGAAAGTAAAGATCAAGGTGAACGAGAGTGGCACAGTGGCATCCTCCTCCACAGGTAGGCTTCCAGAAGGGTAAAGAGCAAGCCCTCCAGGAAAGCCCAGAGGTTCTTAAAAGGCTAGGAGCTCTCTTATCACAAGCCCTGAGGGGTTTAGGTAAATGTGTTTGTGAGTGAAGGGTTGAGAGATCTCCACCAAACACTGGAGGGAACCAAGCTTCAGAGAATTTCCCGAACTTTCACGATTCACATTCAGAACAACTGAACCTCTGCCTCTGAAAATCCATCCCCAGTGCTGCCTCCCCGAGCCTGGCCTCCCCAGACACTAGTGATCAGCTCAGGCCCCATACGGACGGACAGCCCTCTGTTCTGAGGCCTTGTTGCTCTCTTCCAGCTGTCGTGGTCTCAGCCCGAATGGCCCCCGAGGAGATCATCATGGACAGACCCTTCCTGTTTGTGGTGCGGCACAACCCCACAGGTAAGCGAGCCACAGGCGCTCCACCCCTCCCACCCCCTCCTCTACCTGTTCCATCTCCTTCTAGCACCAGTAAGTAGTCCAGGTATAGACTCTCCTTCTGCTCCCAGAAGGAGCTCATGCCAGGAAACTGTAACTCCTCCCCCTTTCTCTGCTGGAGGAAAGCTCTTCAAACACAACAGGGAGACTCAGTGCTGCTAGTTCTAGCTCAGCCCCCATCCAGCGTGACTGGACCTCACCTGCCTTCTCACATCTCCCCTCCCCCATCCACACTGGGCTTGGCAGCTGTGTGGTTCCTTCCAATGCTCATCTGCCACGATTCTTCCATCCACAGGAACGGTCCTTTTCATGGGCCAAGTGATGGAACCCTGACCATGGAGATGAAGCAGCCCTCATCTGGGACAGAACTGATGAAGGATCAGAAAGGAAACTCTGGACAGAATTTTTAGTACTGATGACTCTTTCTGGAGAAAGAAAAGACATTTGCCTTTTTTTTTTCTTAATGGTAAAGCTTTCAAACCTGCTCCCAGACCTCAGCCTTTCCAGAGAGTGGGAAGGAGAACCTTGGGGTCAAGTCCTGAGGGGGAACATGGGCAAGATCTCCAAAGGCACTGCTCCCTGAGGATGCCAAACCAGGCTGTAACAGGGATCCACGTGCACAGCTGCTTCTGCCCATGGCTCTGCCCACTTGGGCCCTCAAACCTGGACCCCACCGGGCAAGAAGGCGCCACAAGGCTTACAGGAGCTTTTGTGTGCTTGGTAGAAATGATTTGTGTTCCAGTCACGTTGCCATCACTCTTGCACTGTCTGCCACTGCTGAGGAGGCTGGCGGCAGGCCAGAGAAGGCCAGTGGAAGAAGCACCCTTTCATTTCAAGGTCCATCCTTCTGGGTTCAGAGGTGCTATAGGTTGGCCAAGCAATTACTCACCCAAAGCAGAGGCCCACTCTGGCCTGGCCCCAGGAAGTGTGCATCTATTATTTTGGAGTGTAGGTGACTTGTTTACTCATAGAAGCAGATTTCTGCTTCCCACAAACTTTGCAGGAATAGAGGAAGAAAGGTGAGCTCAGGGCTCTGATCTCCCGGTAAGGGGGTGGGGGCAGGATGCCCGGGGTGTGCTTGAATATTTATCTACACCCTTGACCTTGTGTTTGTTAGCGAGAAAGAGGATTATTAAGAAGAATGTATTATTTAAACCTGCCGGAAGTGCTCCTTTGAGGTCTGTGTCATTGCGCTTCGGGAGTCTGCCCCTGGGACTGTCATACCCTCCTGGGCGCAGGCTTCACGGGGCCCACACTGCCACCTCGTGGCTGCCCGAACCCCCCCCCCCCATTCACTCCATTCCTTGCCTTTGCACTGGATGGATTAGGACCCAGCCAAGGTTTCCAACTTCAGCCCACTTGAGGGACGGAAAGGAGGCGGTGGGTGAGAGGGCCCAGAGTAAGAACAGAGTGATTTCAAAATTTTCCAATATATTTAGGAGCAAGCGTGCAAGGGGCTGCACGACCTAGGAGGACAGAACTTTCCCCAATTACAGGGTGACTCACAGCCGCACTGGTGACTCACTTCAATGTGTCATTTCCGGCTGCTGTGTGTGAGCAGTGGACACGTGAGAGAGAGAGAGAGAGAGAGAGAATGAGAGAGAAAGAGAACTCAGGCTCAACTACCTTCGTTAGATAACCTTTCTGAAAACCAGCTAGCGAGAGCCTATGGCATGAAGACCAGTTTATCTTATTGAGTGTTTATTGAAGCGTTGCTCATAGATGTCAAATGAATGTAGTCCAGTCAGACCCAGCCACTCACCATGCTCGCCAGTGAAAAATCTTCCTTGTTTTTTTTCTTTTTTTTCTGTTTTCATCATGCACTGGACAGTGATAACCACACATAGGACATTCTTGAAACTGTGTTCAATTGTATGCTTTTCACTTCTGATAAATAAACAGATAAAAATGGTATTTTTTAAAAGGCAGTAATAAATGAAAAAGAAGATGACAAAAATAGTCCCTGCCTGTACTTTACACATTTCACATAGTGCAAAATCAAAATCCTCTCAGTTCCTCGACTTCTCAGTGAAAGGGTCAAACATGTCCACAGGCCCAGGCACCTGGCTTGCCATGGATAAGTCCACAAGACTGGTCACTTGAGTTCTGCAAGAAAGCCCCAGGGTCCCACTGTATGACCTCAAAAAGGAGAGGGTTCCCCAAACACTTCAACCACCCAGATGGCTCTGCTCATCCTCACTGTCCCACTTTGTCTGGGCCATTTCCTACCACCTCTAGAGGTTTCTACCCCAGCTCTTACCCCCACTCACCATTTCTCTAAACCCAGACCAAATCCATTTCCTCCACCTGACACTCCCCATAAAGCTAGCCAACATCATCACTCTACTTGCATTTACGTTTTTCTCTTTCCTGGTGTGTGACAGTACCTGTATTCATGTATGCTCTGAACTTTAAGTGTACATGCTACCACCCCCACCCACACCTCATATCAGGTTCCTTGAAAACAAGGTTCTTTTGTTATACAAACCCTTTATATCCTCCTTAAAATGTCATCCTGAAAAGTCTTTTATTCTCTCCCTCTAGTATCTGAAGGCTCTTTCCAGAACATACATGCCCCAATTAGCTTCTGTTCATATAGTCAAAAGCAATGCTTTAAACTGGAAAAAAAAATCAATAATTAGCTGACAAAATTGTGCGCTGTCCAGGCTAAGACCCTAAAGATAGGGTGGATAGGTCATATCTTAGAAACTAATCATAGCTTGGAGGTTTTGAGAAAAACACTGATCATTAAAAGGTAGTGCATGCCCCACCACTGGAAGTATTCAAGGACAGTCAGGAAGACCATTCTGGGTCTCCTTTGGCCTGGTTCCTTCTTGTTTCTCAAGGAGAAAGGAAGATTCTCATTTGAAGTTTGATTGGACTTTGGGGACCCTCTGACTCTATCCGTTTCATGGGAGAAGAGAAAGCTAGAAGGTGGCAACTTCAAAAGAAGACTCCATGAGGAGGTGTCAGTCACCCCCATGTTCTTTGAACACATTATCACATCATATTGAGGTACTCCAAAATGTCTTTGGTTTGCCCCTCCAGAGGGAAGCAGGGATGGGAAGGACCATGAGACAGGCTCAAGCACACATTGAACAACTGGGGAGTGAGCAGATGAATGAATGCCCTTTCTGGATTTATAGTTGAAAAATGGATGTTCCAAGGATGTCTGGAGCCCCAAAGTCTGGCCCTCTTTAGAGATATGCTCTCATGCTCACACTGCCAATGGACTCTTCCTCCTCCTTTCCTGTCCTTGTAACTGGTAAGCTTTCAAGGATCAAGATAGTGCTGTAAAACTACAGAAAAAAAAAAAAAAGGTGACAGTGACCATTTGGTTTGCCTCTAAATGCTTAGAGATACAAAAACTAGATGTTATGTGACCCAGTTCACAAGAGGTTTCTTTCTACCCTGAGACTTGCAGCCCAAACTTCACCTGGTACTAAAGCATTCCTTTTTCTGTAGGAGTCCAGTCTGTCCCCTTATCCATGGGGAATACCTTCCAAGAAACCCCTGTGGATGCCTGAAACTGCAGATAGTCCTAAATCCTATAACACCATGCTCTTTCCAATCTTTATGTAAGTATGATAAAATTTAATTTGTAAATTAGGCACAGTGAGAAATGAACAATAACTAATATATCACCATATTATAAATATAACAACATATTATAATAAAAGTTGCATGAATGTGCTCTTTATCAAAAATTCATATTGAAACTAGTATTTTCAGACCCCAACTGATGAAGGAAACCAAGAAAAGTGAAACCACTGCTAAGGATATGAGAATACTCATCTGCCTTCCTCTCTCCCAGAGCCTGCTTTGGGCTCATAAGAGAGTATCTGGGGGTCACAAAGGCAATGGCCCAAACATTCGGGGATACGGGGACCACATTTTCACTTCACCCTGAAAAATATAACCAAACCCAGGCGCTGGGCTAGTTGCTGAGGAGTTACCAACGTATAACAGATTTGCTTAGAAACCAAAAGCGCTCCTTTTCCCCCTTATAAGACGCTTCAAATAGTACAAGATAGCCTTAATTCTGCAGCTTATAGTTCAAAACCTGTCCACACATGCTGAGAAAATTCTTTAGAAACTCTCTCCACGATGAGGGAGTTCGCTCCAGGAAGTGCCCCATTTAACATGCCCTCTGCTCTCCTCAGATATTTTCAGGACAAAGAGGATGATGCATTTTCCCTGAGCACCTCCTCACCGCTAGAGGGGGGTGGGCGGGTGTATGGGGGGGGGGGCATGCCGACCTCCTTAGCCATTCCAAGTTTTTCTGCCTCCTGTCTACTTCTTCAGAGATTAAATAATAATAATAATAATAATAATAATAATAACAATAATAATAAAATAAAATAAAATCGCAAGATCTGCCTCCAACCACCTTTACTGCAGATTTTTGGTAAACCACACACAATGGAATGATTAATCTGCCCACGAGCGGGTAATGAGCAGGAATTTTGTGAATCCCTCCATGGTAAAAATATTCAGCAAGAGTGAACTTGTAAGGAGACACCATCTGCTTTCCAAACCATTTTCTTAGGTCGTTTCTCAAGCAAGTTTCTTGGTACTAACAGTAGCAAACGCTTACGTGATGAAATGAGGAAACTCAGACACAGAGAGGCTGAGTCACTTGCCGTTATCATAATTATTTAACATCAGGCATCTCTGTGCTCGACATCACACCAGATAGCTCCGTTCTCTACGGCATCTGTGAATACAGGTCTCCCTGAACACAGACAAGGGCTGAGAAAGTCTGGAGCAAAGGCGCCGGCATTCAGTAGCCAGAGCGTCCGCAGGAGACTTCGCCTTCGCTGAAGCGCCGTCGTCCTGGGGGAGCCTTTTCTCCCCAAGCCACCAGGGGGCGCTTTGACTCCAGGGGAAGCTGCTCTCTAAGAGAACAGCAGCGGTTCCGGCCAAAATTTTGCCAAGATTGAACTCCATTCCATTGAACAAACATTTATTTGAAAATCTACGTTTGTAGTGAGTGCTGTCAAGCATTTAAAAAAAGTATAAATGAAGCCGGGCACGGTGGTGCGTGCTTGTAAGTTTCAGCCTATGAAGCGGCTGGGGCTAGGGATCGCGGTTCGAGTGGGGCAACACAGCGAGACCTAGTCCCCAAAAATAGCTGGGCGTGGTGGCGCGTGCCTGTAATCCCAGCTACCTAGGAAGCTGAGGCTGTGGATTGCTTGAGTAGGCCGGACAATGTGAGCCTGCGGTTCCACAGGCAAAAATAGCGAGACCTAGTATCAAAAAAAAAAAAAAAAGTGTAAATGATGGTTCTTCAATCACCAAAGGGTAACAGATATCAGAAAGCTGAAAAATATGCAAAAATGACTCAAAGGAATAGTGTAAAAATGATGGTTAGGGAACTGCACTGTTCCTGGTGCTTCTGGTGCTTTGGTAATGTCAGCACACACATGCGATTGTGCCCCCTGCCGCCTGAGCACAGCAGGTGAGGTTTGCACCACTATACTCCAGGACACGCCCACGAGAAAGCACCCACGGGAGCCATAAGAACATTGTTACATGGAGTATGACTGTACAGCCTAGAATAAAATGGCTCATCAAGAGGGTCTCCTTGATTGAATCTTGAAGGATAAATAAAAGGCACTTGGGTCTGTGGCCCGGGAGGGGGAATAGCAAGGCATTTCAGAAAAGAGGGTGACAAAATCACAAAGCTAAAGGGCAAGCCAGAGGGGGGATTCCCAGGCAGCCAGGCTGGTTTCAGACCTTTCTCTCCCTCCACGGGGAGCCCGGCGTGTTCACTCTTCTCTCTCTCCTAGGAACAGCCTTCCACCGCAGTCAAGCAAAGCTTAACCTGTGTTCCCTGAATAACCATGCATGAATGTTATCTTTCACGAGCCAGGCATTTAGGCTTACTAAAAGGTGAGGAGATTGACAGCATGGGAAACCATGGTTTCAGGGAAAGGCAGAAGGAAATAATTCATTTTTGGCAAGATTGACATGACAATGGATTTTCAAATGGAGGGTAGTGGATCTGCTATATACACATTCATTCAACAAACATCTGGTGCCTGATGTGTGTTAGGCCCACCGGGAAAAAAAAAAAAAAAGGAAAGAAGACAGTTTATTAAATATATATTAAATTGTACTATAAATAGGAAACTTAAATTTAGCATGGTTGAATAAAATGTAAGATTTAAATATCTGTGCTTAACAACCATGTATACAGATCATAATTGAAGTCAATCAATAAGCAGAACTCTGGGTACTGTGAAGCAGCAAAAGATGTCTTTTCCAAGGCCTTATGGCTGCAGAGGTGGTCGAGCTTACAATCACTGGGCAAAGTCAAGTTCCAAGTTTACCAGAATTCTTAGTTACCAGGAACAGAAACCAAGTATGGCTTCCTGAAATAAGAAAATGGAGAGCTCAGGGAATTCTGGGAGGGTCAGAGACACAGGTTGTGTGTGTGGGGGGGTGTCCCTCACAATAAGAACAGTAGTCCAGATTACTTGTGCCTCTGCCCCACAGGACACTGCCATTACTGTCACTCCACTGCCACCAGAGGAACAGATCCTCTGACTCTCTCTGTCAGTCTTACCTGCTCTCCATCAATCCATGTCCATTTTATTCCCTCTGAGGCCAAAGTGCAGGCAGATGCAACAATTTGCCAAGTCCAGGACACATGACCGTGCTGGCACTGTAAAGCATGGTATTTGCTCTGACAGCAAATACTAAGGCATTTCAGATGCTACACTGGAAGCTTGTTCTCTCTCCCTATAGACTATGAGAGGGGGCTTCCCAAATTCTCAGAAGGCAGTTTAGAATGGAAAGTGAAAAAGAATGGCAAACATCTAGCAAAGAAAGTGTCCTAATCATTAGGATGTTTAAGAAAAGCATGTAAGTTCCAGTTGCTCGGTTAAAAACAATGTTAAAGAGATGATTGCAAATGATATAATCAGGAAACTCTGAATACTTAAGGAATGAGTAAAGAGATTTTTTAAAAATGAGGGAGAACACAGACCACAGACTCAAGGAGCTATAAACCTTAGGAGATCATCTGGAACACTTGCTGCCAATGCAGGGAACACCTCATCAGCCAGGTAAGAAAGGTACTGGGAGGTGTCAGCATGGGTTAAAGAATGACAGTACACAACCATTCACATCTGTGAAGGAGACTCACCTTTTTCATGTTTCCACTTACATTCAGAGCGCTATTAAGCCCCAGGCTCATCTTTGATTCTTCTTCTTCTCTACTGAAATGAATTATCAACTTTAGTCTTTTATCTATTACAGTATTACAAGTATCTTTTTAATGTCCCTCTTCATTTCATCCACGTACCAATTTCCAAAACTACCTCCCAGATGATTTCCAGTCTTCAATTGTCCTTCAAATTGTTCCCTTTCTTAAAATTTTATGTTAATGTTTCTTAAAATATTTTCATCAAGTTGCTCATCACTTCAGACAACCATACCGACTCTCAGTTGCCCACTATATCAAATCTGAAAGCATCTGCAGGTACAACCTGTATTGGATCCACCAACTCATAGATTATCTACATTCATCATTTATTAACAATGAAGAAATCCAGTCTACTGTCTACTAACTAATTTACACCACTTGAGTTCTGGTTCTACATGAGCAGAACTTGTATTTTTAACAATTATCTCATGAATCTTATCTTTTCTGCCACTAGAGAAACAAGCTGCATGCACTAAAACAAGAAATTCTAGGAAGTATGTGCTTTCCAAGGAGTGTAGAAGTTCATATTCCCAGACCTTTCAAAATGCTAAGGTTGTTGCCTCCCTCTCCGCTGTCTTTACTTCACTGCTCTTTACTTCCTTATATACAGCCTTCTCTCCCCACATTTCTTTCCTTCGTTATGCCTTCAGTTTTTCTTACACACTTAAATTCCTTCTTTTTACTCCATAATGATCTGTCCTTTCTAACTCTAATTTATACAGGGTTGTGAGTGACGCAGTTGAAAATTGCATTGGTGCCAAAATACCCTGGTGGGTGGGGTCTGAAAGACAAGTGAGAAGTAGGAAGAAGCACCAAAAGGCAAATAAAAATAAGTAGTAAGGGTAGGAAGAAGAAAGGGAAAGGAAAGAGACGAGAATGGAGTACTGAGAGAACAGGCCCATGTGGCCTGGCTCGGGTAAGCTCCCTGGAAGAGTGAGCTGGAGGTGGCAAGGAGCCATGGCGACTGGCAGAAGAGTAGCCAGTGTGGAGAGTGGCACTGCAGCAAGGTGGTATGGTAAGCTGGTACCTGGAGATGGCCAGGGATTTGGGAAGCTGATTTGTGTATCAGCAATTGTGAAAGAAATTTGAAGAGCCTTGGAGAAGTGGAGGAGTGCAGAACACCAGAAAAGAAGCGAAGAGAAGACGCGGGAGAAAGACTGGATTTTGTAGTGCCTGCCTCAGTTTTAGAGGGGCAAAGGGCACCATCTTGGACATGTATACAAGACTTTGGGCACTGAAAGATACTTTTGTGTCTTTGAGACTTTGGGGACTGAAAATGGTGACTTGGGTAAGACAATTGGCCACTTGTGGCTTTAAGGACTTTTCATTTTTCCCTGTTAAATTCCCTTGTTTTTTTTAAAATTATTTAAATTAAAAAAAATTTATTTATATATAAATTTCACAACATTGTAATCTCAAGGACTTGCCCCCCCCTTAAATTCCCTTGTTAACGAAACCCTATTGTTAAATTGCATTTACCTGGCAACTGCTATGCTTGGGTGATTCGAACTTGTAGCTTGTTGGTTGACTTCTGCCCCTTTTGCACCCGATTTCATAACAAAGTGCTTTAGGAATGTTACTTTTGATCTTAAAAATAATACCAAGATGGCTCAGCCATGCCATTTGGAAGCTTAAGGAGCAAGCAGAGTAGAAAGAGAAATTGAGAAAAAAGAGAAAGAAAGTTAGGAGTGGTGGTGCACCCCTGTAATCCCAGCTACCTGGGAGGTTGAGGCTAGGGATCACTTGAGTCCTTGAGTCCGCGGGTTTGAGACAACCCTGGGCAACATAGCGAGACCTAGTCTCTAAAAAGAAAAAGAAAAAAAAAGAAAGCAAGAAAAATCAGTCAAAGAAAGATGAGAAAGATGGTGGGAAAGGAAGATGATTATAGTTGCTGCCAGGATCAAGTGTTTACATTGTACCAGATGCATCTTCAGGACAACACAGGTTGGTTACCACACAGGCTGCAAGGCAGACATTACTATTTTCATTTCTGAAATGAGGAAACTGAGGGTTAAATGACTCCCCTAAGGCTGCACATCAAGTAAAGGTCAGAGATCAGATTTTACCCCAAGTGAAGAAGGCCCATCCTCTTGCAACTAGAGCATTTTTGAAACAAAGAGAATGAGGGAGAAAGAACACAAAGTGAAGATAGGTAAGGCCATACCAATAACTGCCTCAAGTGCTACTCAAATATAATAGCATCATTAGTTACCAATAATTATCTAGAAACAATTACATCTTCAGCATGACAAAATGTAAGATTACTTTTCTTATACAAACTCCTGGTCACACACAGATGTACACGCTCATAGTGTCTTAGCCACAAGTTCATAATTTACACCCTCCCTCATTTTCACACCTGTGTGGACTACGTTTGTCCCTTTTTCCCTTTTTAGCTCTGACCTGTGTTAACGTAACAAATTTTCTTTATGTCTTCCCTCTGTCACTTTAATTCAGGTTTCTCTCCCCCTTTTCTTTATATCATCTTTTATATCAGTCCTTTTCTCCTTTCTGTACACATTTGTCTTATGTTAAGAGAGTGCAGCATTCAGCAGGTTCTCAGTAAATATCTATCTAGAATTCTACACTGTACTTATATCTGGCTCTGTCACCCTTTGTCTTCCAGTCTTCCTCCTCATATCACCCCCTAAGTCCCATTCCCATCCTGCTCCCTCTCATAGCCCTCGCCCAGTCCATTCATTCTCCTTGCTTCCTAACACACTCCAATACTCGTACCATCCACCTCACCCCTTTTCCCGCCTTTTCCCCCAAGGTTCCAAAGCTCGAGGACTTCATTGTCCCGGTCTCCCATCCTCCAACCAGCCCACTAGAATGCCTTGTTACCATGACGACAGGGCTACTCAAAGCTGAAGTCAAGGACCTGGTTGCCATGGCTTTCGCTTCTCCGCCTCCAGCCCCGCCCGCGCGCCTCGCAGCCTTGGCGCCTGCGCAGTACACAACTCCACGGGTCTAGCAGCTGGGCGGGACGGGGCGGGGCTTCAAGCGAGAGGGAGGGAAGGAAGAGAAGGGATAAAAAAAGGAGTGGAGCTGGCACCTACGGTGGCCGAAGAGGGACGCGCCGAGCCGGAGGCTGCAGGATGGTAGGCTGTGCGAAGAGAGAGGGGAGGGGGAATCGAGGGGCGTGGGCTGCACCTGCAGGGTCCTTGGGGGCCACCCTCTGTATAAGCCGCTCTTTTTCCCTCGGGTCCTCAGAGGCCCTCATTTAACTGGGCGAGTGGGCCTCAAAAGGAAGAGCGACTACAAATGGCATTAGGAAGAAGAGGCGGAAGGGGACGCTTTTGTAGGGCGATTGTGAGGGTCACCAGGCGCCGCGGGACCGTAGGGAGCCAGGGGGAGCGAGCGGGTCGCGATCCAAGGGGTCCTGACCAATGCAGGAAATTCGCCCAAGGAATACGGGTGCGGGGGCCTGTTCGCGAAGGGAGGGAGTGTGGATCGTAGGCCACCGAGACCCTCAGTTCCTGTGCAGCCCAGAGTGGACCGGCCACCCGTGTGGGGGACGGTGCGTGGGAAGGAATAGTTTCCGGGTGCGAGGAGTGGAGGTCCTACTTCGGTTTATCTTCCTGCTTGCCTAGAAGGTGGGGAAACGAAATGGGCTCGAGGTTTTGCTTTTAAAAGACTCACGATTTGGGACCCCCGAGCCCCAGAATTTTCAGTCTCGTCCCCCCATTCTCTTTCCGGAACCTAGGTCTTCCGTCTTCCTGCTCCCTCCACCCCCATCTTAAAACACGCAAAACTCCCTTGCCGTCGGTGTTTCCCTCCCGCCACACCAGCGGTGCTTTCCCTTCCCCAAGACTGCAAACCCCAGATCTCTTGAATTGTGATTTTCAGCCTACTAAAGTAGTGTTCTTCCACACGCCCAGGGATTCCAGCCCTGGTAATGACCACAGAGAGGAGAGTTTCAAAGAGAATGACATGACTCCAGAATGTGACCCAGACCCCCTGGAAGTGGGAAACTGGGGGTGCATGGGTAGTGACAGCTCTGCAAGTACCCCCCACACACACACTCTACAGCTTGTACTTTGTTCCACACACATTCCCTAGGGGAACCATTCTGGATGGATGTGTTCTGAGGAACTGAAAGGTCCACTGCTATTTGGAGACAAGTGGGTACTTAGCAACAGGCGCCCTAAATGCTAGAGAAATGTCAGTAGCCAAATGCCTGAATGAGTAGGGAGGGAGGAGGATGGAATTTGGGCATCCAATACCATGTGCTAAGATGGGAAAGCCGCCCCTTGAGTAAAGGACTACCTAGGGTTGGTGGGGAAGTGGACAACTTCTTGAGGGATAAACTCTCCTAGTTCAGCATGGAGCATGAAGGGGAGTGGAGGAAAATCCTTATCTCTTTGATATCAGCTATGGGCTGCTTGTCACCATGTAGGCATTTTACTTACCTTTGGAAAGCAGAGTTAGAAAACAGCAGCTCAGGGACTAATATTAGTACCTAATGTGTTGCAGCATGTAACATGTGCCAGACACTGGTGTATATATCAACACATTTCATCTCTTTTAACTTCCTACTGTAGGAACTTTTCATTATCTCCATTATACAGCTAGAACTGAAGCCCCAAAACATAATTAATTGCCAGGGCAACGTATTTGGCTAGTGGAGACAGGATTTTAACTGAAATGACAGACTCAAGTTCTGACCTCTAGAGTGTAAAGGTGGGAAATATCCAGTTGACAACAAGCGCTAATTTTTAAGGAAAGTAGGAGGTGTGAGGAGAGAAAAGTTAGTTGGGACAAGTTTGGGATAGTGTTTGTATGGAGGAAAGAAGCTGAGAGAACCAAATCTCTGACCCTCAGCTCTGCCTCCCTCCCTCTTCCCCCAGATGCGCTTCATGCTGCTGTTCAGCCGGCAGGGGAAACTGAGGCTGCAAAAATGGTACCTAGCCACATCAGACAAGGAGCGAAAGAAGATGGTTCGCGAACTTATGCAGGTTGTTCTGGCTCGAAAGCCCAAGATGTGCAGCTTCCTGGAGTGGAGGGACCTCAAAGTCGTCTATAAGAGGTGACTCCACCTTCTTGCAGACCTGCCTGGATCCTGCTTGACCAGTGCCTGGCAGTGGGTTCAAAGGCTTGAGAAATAAGTGGTCCCTTAGGTCAGAGAGAGCTGGGAGCTAATGACATTTGGAGTACAGCAATGAATTCCAACGTGCCTTTCTTTCCAAGTTCAGATGGAAGAAATTCTTGTTCCCCACGGGCTTTGCTGAAGCCTGACACTGCCTCACATACACACCTCTGGCCCAATAGCCCATCTGCTGTCTTGTCCATTGCACATCTCTTGCATTCTCATCTGGCAGTCACAGATCCTGTGCTAGTTCTCCATACCCCTTCCCCCATCCACACGCACCCTCTCCATGTTCCTGTAGAGTAGGTGAATTCGTTGGCTCAGGATTTTGCTGAGTCAAACTGAATAGGTCAGAGTGCAAGAGAGAAAGAGCTTGTGTTTCTCTGCCTGTGTTTGTAAAGGGGCACTAAGAATGAGTTGCAGTTTGCACACCTAGAGGCCATTCTGCCTCTGTTCTGAGTTGGGAATGGGGAGAAATGGAAGGTTTAACTGCAGAATATTTGGGTCCTGAAGCCAGTCCAGTGGCCTCTCAGCTCTCCCTCATGCCCCTGTCCTTAGATACGCCAGCCTCTACTTCTGCTGTGCCATCGAGGGCCAAGACAATGAGCTCATCACCCTGGAACTGATCCACAGATATGTAGAGCTGCTGGACAAGTACTTTGGCAGTGTAAGTTTCCCCCAACCCCTCCAGCAGTCCCACCTTTTGACCAAAAGGGGACTTCCAGTCCTGCCAATCTCTGCCCTGAAAAACTTATGGGAACAATGAGAACAGTTATTAATCTGAAAAAACAAATTTAATGAAGTTTTAAACCTATTACCCATACCCCTCAATCGGGGCTGGAGAAGGTAATTGTTGGGGCTCAGAATCTACCACTTAATCAGTCCATCTAGAGTTCCGCTCAGAGTTATAAAGTCAGAGGCCATTGAGATTATGATTTTATCAGAAGTTCCAGATCTTGACTTTGTATTGGAATCTTTTTTCTTTTCTATTTTTTTTTTTTTTTGAGACTAGGTCTCTCTATTTTTGCCCGTGGAACCGCAGGCTCTCGTTGCCCAGGGTAACACAGACTCAAGCAATCCCCAGCCTCAGCTTCCCAGGTAGCTGGGATTATAGGCATGTACCACCATGCCCAGCTATTTTTTGAAACTAGGTCTCGCTGTGTTGCCCCAAGCAGGACTCGAACCGCGATCCCTAACCCCAGCTGCTTCATAGGCTGAAACTTACAGGCACGAGCCACCATGCTCGACTGTATTGGAATCTTATGGAGCATTTTTGTTTTAGTTATTAGCTATGCTTGGGTCCAATGCCCAGAGATTTTCAATGGGGTGTAGCTGGGACCTTGGCAGTCAATTCAGTTCCTTTTTTTTTTTGAGACTGGGTCTCACTGTTTTTGCCCGTGGAACCGCAGACTCATGTTGCCCGGGGTACCACGGACTCAAACAATCCCCAGCCTCAGCTTCCCAGGTAGCTGGGATTACAGACATGCGCCACCACGCCCACCTATTTTTTTGGAACTAGGTCTCGCTACGGGCCCCAGGCGGGACTCGAACCGCAATCCCTAGCCCCGGCTGCTTCATAGGCTGAAGCTTCCAGGTACGAGCCACCGTGCCCAGCTCAATTCAGTTCTTGATAGCTCCATAATTTGTATCCCACTTGACAATTTACAAAGTGGTTTCCAGTTCATGTTTGTTCCCCGCTTCATCCTATGGGTGGGTGGGTGTTGGTGTCTCTGTTTTCAGATGAGGAAATTGAGACTCAGAAAAATTAAATGATATACAGGTGACTGGTTGGTGGCAGAGTCCTGCATGGAACTCAAGTCTTTTTCCCATGATCCAGAATCTCTTTCCCTACCCCATGGTACCTAGGGAGAGAGGCTGGCCTAACCTCTGGGGGAAACTGTCACAAATTTGGGGATGGGTGCAAGAAAGCAACAGAAACCACAGTCTATAGTCCAAGCACTGGGTGTGGTGGCACATGCCTATAGTCCAAGCACTGGGAGCCTAGAGACCTGGGATCACCTGAGTCTGTGGGTTCGAGACTACCCTGGGCAACATAGGGAGACCTGGTCTCGAAAAAGCAGCTGGGGCCGGGTATGGTGGCACATGCTGTAAGCTTCAGCCTATGAAGAGGCTGGGGCCAGTGATCGCGGTTCGAGTCCTGCCAGGGGCATGTAGCCAGACCTAGTCCCAAAAAAATATAGCTGGGCGTGGTGGCACGTGCCTGTAATCCCAGCTACCTTGGAAGCTGAGGCTGGAGATTGCTTGAGTCTGTGGTACCCCGGGCAACAAGAGCCTGCGGTTCCACGGGCAAAAATAGCAAGACCTAGTCTCAAAAAAAAAAAAAAAAAAAATAGAAAAAGCAGCTGGGCACGGTGGTAGATGCCTGTAATCCCAGCTACCTTGGAGGCTCAGTCTGGGGATTGCTTGAGTCTGCGGGATTGGGACTACCCTGGGCAACATAGCAAGACCTAGCCTCAAAAACAAACAAACAAGCAAACAAAAAAACAGAAACCACAGTCAAGTAGATTTAGACAACTACTGTCTCATGATCCAAGAGAAAGAGGTGTGTGGAGAAGGAAAAAGCTGGGTCAAGTCATAAGGCCTTGGAGGTTGGGAGGACCTAAGACCTGGAGCAAGAACTCAAGGTTGGATACATGGTCATGGAGGAGATCTTGGTTAGGAAAGAGGGAGTGTGTGCTGGTGGGTGGGCACTCAGCCTCTGCCTTCTCCTCTTCTTCCCAGGTATGCGAGCTAGACATCATCTTCAACTTTGAGAAGGCCTACTTCATCTTGGACGAGTTTTTGATGGGGGGTGATGTCCAGGATACCTCCAAGAAGAGTGTCCTAAAGGCCATTGAGCAGGCTGACCTGCTGCAGGAGGTATGGACTGGGACAGTGAGGAGTAGGAAGAGTCCTTAGATGACGTGTACCTTTCCTTCACCAGATTCCCTGCCTGCTGGCCACAGTTGTCCCCTTCGCATCACCACCTAGAGGGTCCCCTCCCTGTGGCATCTGGCCTCCATGATGCCTGGTTGTCTAGCTTGCCCTCAAACCCTGACTGAACAGGGTAGAGGTGGGGCTAGTACTTAGCCCCCCCTGCCAGTTCTCTTCAACTTCACATAGGACCCAAAGTGCCTCATTCCAGCCAAACCTTTATCCCACACTTCTCTTGGTTTTAAGGCTTGCTCAGAGAATTAGATGTGGGGCACATGATACTCATTTTTTTCTGCTGTTGTGTCTCCCCCACTTCTTTTTTTACACACACATACTCTAAAGTTTCTTCTCAGAAGCGGAACACATAGATTTGGAGGTTGGGGTATTGGGCACCTGACTGTTGGTTCTCCCAGCTACCCAGCGCCCCCGCCCTCTCCCCATTACTGCCTGCCCCCTCTGCTGTGCCACTGCTGAGACTTGGTGCAGGGAGATGAGTCACCAGAATCTGCAGTGACGAGCAAGCTGGCCGAGCTGACTCTGAGGAGGGGGAGAGATGTGGGGGCTCATCTCTGCAGGAGGAGAAAAGGCAGAATTGAACTTGCCCACTCACTGGTCCAGTTTCCCTTTCTCACACACACACACACACACACACACTCACACACACACACACACTCCTATTAAAAGTGCTCTGCTCAGACCCCAATGACTCATCTCTCTGCAGTCTGGTTCACCTTCCATGATGCCAACCTCTTATTCCACCCCTTCCCCCACTCTGAAGAGTCCAACCATTTGCCACCCCCAGCGCTAGGAAAACGCCCTCAGTTCCAGCATCCCTCCTTTCCCCTCAAGTACTAAGACTGGGCCCCCTGCTCACCAAGCTCTGGCTTTGGGTTCTCTAGATGGTGGTAGATCCACCTGGCCTGGAACCCCTTCTCTCCACAGTTGGCTCTGGGGGGTGGTCTTGGGAGGTTAGTGAGCTCTGCTGAAGGGTTTCCAGCTTGTTACAGACTTGAGTTCACGTTGACTTCTCTCTCCCCTTCCCATGTCTCTCTGTGCTTGCCCCACTCTGCCTCTGTCCTTGCGATTGCTTTGTCTTGCCCACCCCCTTTCCCTCATCCCCTGTCTGCTCTCCTGGTGTCTCTGCGTCACCCTGTCTGTCTCTGCTTTAGGAGGATGAGTCGCCACGCAGTGTGCTGGAAGAGATGGGTCTGGCGTAACCCCACCTTGGGCCTGTGGAGATTGGGGAGCTGCTGGTGGAGAGATGGGGCAAGCGTTGCCCTTTTCTCGGTGGGACCAAGCGCCCTCCCCCACCCCCTGCGACTTCATCTTCATTTGGAGTGAGCTGTGGGCTCAGGACCTTCAAACATTCCCGCCCTTCAACCCATACCTCCTGTTTCCCATTCTCCCAAAGAAGGTTTTAGGAGTTAGGAGCTAGGAAAATGTGACCAAGCAGGGGTGCTATTTGGTTTTCATTCCCTGCCTTTGAGGAACTAATGTTGCCCCAACTTCCTCCCTTCCCTTCTAACTGTAAATATATAAATATGTCAGGTTAAAGGGAAAAGGTTTTCAGGGCTCTTCTCTTCTCCCTGCCCTATAACCTACCTCCACCCCTCCCGGAGCCAGCGGGGCTGCTGCTCTGCCTGGGGAGGGGCTTCTGTGTGGTGAGAGGGAAGTCCTTCCCCCATCTGCCCTCTCCCCTTCCTTCTTGGCTGCGGTGGAGCCTCTGTCCAGAGCCAGGGGAGCAACAGCATAGTTAATTTTTTTTCTAACCTTGCCACTTTGAGGGAAGGGAGGGTTGGGGGAAGGGCAGGCTTTATGGGACACTGGGCTTCCTTCACTCCAGGTTTTGAGTGACGCAGAAGCCAAGGGGGTGGGGTGGGGGGGGTCAGACTTTATTTCCTTTACTCTGAAATAAAAGAAAAAACATTTCTGGACTTTGGCTACCTCAGGCTCTGTGAAGGAAGACAGGGCTGCTGGAATCAGACCAGAGATTAAGGGCACACTGCCTCTCACTTCTTCCCTGAACCAGACTTGCCAGATTTAGGGAGGGGGAAAGGTAGAGGACATCAGTTTAATATGAATGATAATCCTTTACATAGGATGAATATGCCCTATGTAAACATACCCCCCTTTTTTTTCCATGCGAAATGCACCTTTAACTGGGTGCCCCATATTTTATCTGGCACTCCTACCCCAGATAGATCCTGGGTTCATTACCTCTCTGGCAGTGGTGCTACTAGTTCCTGGAGCTACCCTCAGCTGAGGAGCAACTTGGGGTTTCACTCCTAAGTGGAAGTGATTTCAGTCCCCTGGTTTGGTTTATTGGGATGGGGAGATCAGGAATTCAAAGGTATAGCCTATCCCTGTATTAGAAAAGGGTTGAGCACCTGGGTGAGGAAAAAAAAAGGGGGGGGTTGAGTAATCCCTAAAACCAGGAGTTTCTGTAGCAACCAATCACCCCCCCATATACACACACCCCAGGTCTTGTGAAGTCCTGGGTCCAGGGACTTCAGGAGCCATGTAAGGAAAGCCCGGTGACTGGGCTGAGGAGAGGCGGGGGGGAACTACCCAGCTCTGCCCAGGCGCTCTGGGTGACAGCAGAACCCCCTCGGTGTTCGAGTTGCAGCCCTTGTCCACTTAGCCCTGGCTAGAAGTGGAATTCAGGATTTCTTAATAGGCACGGCCTCTACCCAACTCCTAAATAAGGTCTACAGTGGCTCAATCGCTCAAATCTTGATTTTGAGCTGGAGGAAGTGGGTGTCCAGGCTGGCGCTCCCCTCACCGCCCCTTAGGAAGGACCACATAGGCCCAAGGGGACGGGTGAATAACCGATAACAAAGTCCTAATAAAATAGTCACTTTTATTTCTTAGCAAAACTATTTCCTCCGTGAGGGGTATTTACAACAGAAAAGGGAAAGAAGGGGTAAGTTCACAGCGATCTGGAGAGGCTCGTAGGGCCAGAGACAGACACATTTCACACAATGAACTGGAACTGCTTTTTCCGGTTTCGGACGGGAACGTCCCAGGAGGGACTGGTTGGGGACGAAGCCCCGCAGGGAACGGGAACTCGCACAAACCACTCGCCCGCCTGGGCTGGTCCCAGGACACCCGTAAGTGAGTTTTGGGACTTCGGGTTTCGGACCTGGGAAGAGGCCCGACTGGTTCGGGCACCGCCCGGGACGGGACGCCGGCGGGCGGGGGCGGGGCCGGGCGGCGGCCGAGGAGAGGGCGGGGGAGCATGCAAACACTGGGAGGGTGAGGAGCGACACGGAGGGGGGTGGCGGGGCGCGCGGCGGAGGCGCGCGGGGGCGGGGCCAGTTACGGGCGCCGGAGCAGCACGTGCTCGATGTAATTCTCCAGCTCCTCCTGCTCCTGCATCCGGCGCTCCTCCGCCTCCGCCTCCTCCTGCGCGCGCCGCGCCTGGGCCTCCCGGTCGGGATAGTGGCGCGAAGGCGGCAGGGCGTGGTGGTAGTGGCGGCGGCGCGAGGCAGCGGGTGGCTGCAGTGTCCGCGGCCGGATGTAGTTGGGGAAAGGGTGGTAGGGCCCCGGGGGAAACATCTCGTCCTCCTCCCGATCCCAGGGCGGGAGCACCTCGTTCCAGTCGGGCAGCTCCTCTCGAGCGGGGGCGGGAGCGGGGGGCGGGGGCTGCGGGGAGCGGACGTGAGTAGGGGCGGGGGCGGCACGGGGGGGCGGCACGGGCTCTGGAGGGGCGTTCTTCTTCCGCTTCCGCTTCTCCTCCACCTCTTCGATGATGCTGACCACGTCGTCCGCTGGCAGGTGGAGTTTGGTGGACAGCTCAATGAGGCTATCGATCGTCTGCGGGTCCATCTCTTCGTCGTCCTCTTCCTCCTCCCCGCCCTCCTCTGCCCCCTCGGCCTCCTTCCGCCGGTGGCCCGGAGTCTCCTCCTGGGAGCGCTTGTCCTCCGCTCCGGCTTCTCCGTCTTCTTCCTCAGCGAACAGTAGCGCGTTCTGCCGCGCCCTCTCCGCTTCCTCCGCCTCTGCCTCCGCCTCCGCCGCCTCCTCATCCTCGTCCCCCACCCTGTCCTCCCCGCCGCGTCTCTCCTGCTCCGCCGCCTCCTCCCTCTCGCTCTCTCGCTCCTTCTCCTCCTGCAGCCCTCGACCCCCCAAGCCGCGCTGCCGGGCCCCGCCCTGCAGCAAATACTGGAGCAGCAGGTCGGATGCGAGGTCGGCCAGCCGCTCTTCCTGTGCCGCGGCCTGCCTCGTGGCCTCAGCCTGACGCCGCCCGGCCTCTACCTGCGCCAGTCCCTGCTGTAGAAGGCGCTCCCCCGCCTCAGAGCCTCCTAGGAGTGAGCTCTCCGGCCGGCGAACCTTGGGGAAGGGGACGCCCAGGCCCTGGTACGCCTTGGACAGGGGTGCCAGTGCCTCACCTAGGTGTGTTTTGGGGGAGGACACTGCTTCCCCAAACTGGTGGGTTTCGGGAAGGGGCCCGTTCTCGGGCATGCGCGCCTGGAATTGCGGGGGAGCAGCGGGAGGCAGGGGCGAGCGCTCCGGGACGCGCGCCTGGAACTCTCCCCAGGAAGCGCGCCACACGCGCTCTGGCCCCGGGCTCTCCAGGTTGACTCGGGTCAGCGTGTGCGTGCGAGTTTCGGTCTCTGCTGCCGCGGTTTCTTGCTGCCGCTTGGCGCTGCTCGGACTAAAATCTCTCAGTTCCTGGAGCAGGGAAGCTAGCGCCTCGAGCTCCTCGGAGGGGTCGCCCGGCTCGGGACCATTTTCCTGAGTCTGAGGGCGAGGCGGGGCTGCGGGCGCCTGGGTCTCTGGCGCCTGGAGGCTGTGGGTCTGGCTGCGCACGGTCTCTGTCAACAGAGCTTCGGCTGCTTCTTCCTCCGGCCCCTGCTGGGAGCTGCCGGGCGCCGGGGGCGATGCCGGGCGGTCAAGTGCCTGCAGCAGCACCGTGGCCAGCGCCCGAGGATCCACGCCCTGGAAAAGCTCGCCCTCGTCCTGCGGCTCTGAATTTCGAGCGGCTCGGACCTCTGGGACGCTAACATCCTTCTGCCCGGGCACTGCATCCCCAGCTACTGGCTCTTTATGCTCAGAGCTGTGGGGAGGTGGCTGCGCCTCAGGGTGCCCCGGGGGTGCTGCTCCCAACCCCTTGGTCAGTAGAAAGAAGCAGAAGAGGGCAGAAGCCGGCAACCTGAGCGATTTCATGACCAAATCTGCTTGAGACTGTGAGAAATAGAAGGGACAAAAAAAATTCTGTAAGAATTTTCCAATCTTATTCTGTATTCCCTTCCCCCACCTTTAATCGGGAAATTAGGAAAATCCGGGGCTTCCCTCATCCCTCTAAACCTTACCCAAAAGAGGAACGTTTAGGAGCAAAGAAGGAAGATGTGCCGATCTCTGGAGCCGTGTAAATGGGAAAACGCCCGCAACCCTCGCTTCCTCCAGTGCCTCCTCGCCCCCTTCCCTGAGCCATCTCACTGCCAGCGCCCACGTATTAAGCAGCAAGGATAAGGGGGGGGAATCTCTGCTCCCTCCCTACAGGACTCCCGGATGGTGCGTGGGCGACTTAGGCAGCAGGAGAAAAGAGGCGACTCCCTATTTACCAGGGACCCTTACCGGGGGCTTCCCGCTGTGTTTTCAACACCCCCCATCCGGGAGGAGAGAACCCTCCCTCACGCCCACGGTTGCCGAGGGTTTGAGGGTCGGACAGCGGAGTATTTACCAGCTGGTGTCAGACGCGAGAGGTGGAGAGGAGGGTCGGGGCGGGGTGGGGACTGGGGAAGATCGGGACGCGTCCGCCTCGGCTCCGAGCGATGGCTGGGATACGAGCGACGGTCGAGGTCTGGCGTCCGGTGGGCTGGCTCTGTTGGGTCGGCGCGGCTCCGGGCAACTCGCTCGCTCCGGCTTCAGCACGCTGGACAGCGCCCGCGCCTCTGCGATCTTATAAAGGGGAGCGCGCAAGGTCACGTGGGCTCGCCCCGCCCCATTGACGTCAATGTTCATTCATGGGGAAGCGGGCGGGCGCCTAGAGGAGGGAGGATACTCAGTGATTGGAGGATGCCGTCCTCTCCCGGTTTGCGCCTGCGTACTGGGACCTTGGGCTGGAGGGGCGTGCTCTAGCCGAGCACCGGGGAAATGAATGAATGAATGAACGAATGAATGAAATGCCGAGGCGGGCGGGGCAGGGGGGGTCTATGAATGAATGAAGGTGGGACGAGGAGAAAAGGATGAATGAATGAATGGGAGAATGAATGGAAGGATGGATGCAGAGACGCTGCAAGGCGGCAGGGTGGGTTACAGAGCAACTTGCAGCGGCGGGAGCCCGAATCACTGAGCGGAATTGGATGGGGACACTCCCAGCGTCTGACTGGGGACCAGTAGGAGTTCCTTACTGGGGAGGGGAAGGATATGGATTCCGAGCAAAGGAGGGGGTAGCGCTCCCATCCCCCGGCCTCTCGGTCTATGGGGAACACGCCCAAGGACGGCTTGAACCTGAAAGAGGAGGGATGGATCTGCGCGCCTGCGGGCGCTGTCCGCGGATCTGCGGTGCTGGGTACTGGTCCCCGGCCGGGGCAGATGGGTGGATCTTGCGGTTTTGATAATCCCGTCAGAAAGGGTCCGAGTCGGAAGAGAAAGAGAGAGATTGAGGATGTGTGTGCCTCTGTGTCGTGTCTGTTCACAGTCGGTGCGTGTCTGGAGAAAAAGGTGTGTCCTTCTGTCCAGCTGATTCTAGCGTATGTTGGTGCCCCTGCTGTGTCCCCTTTTTAGCCCACCCTCCTGTTCCTTTTCCTCCTGCTGTTTCCTCCCCCCCAAAGGACGTTTGGAGGGCGAGCAGACCAGGTGGGGAGGGGGTTGTGCAGGTGAGGGGGGTGACTCAACTCCAGCTCTCTTCACTGCTTTAAAGGGAAGGTTTGAACGCTATTGGGAGGGGGGTTGTGTGCAACGTCAGAGATGGCCCCTCTGCCATCAGACCCCTCGTTTGTATCTCCTACCAGAGGGGCTGG
>PVHY01008844.1:0-59484 GCA_004024945.1 Uropsilus gracilis | reverse complement strand
CCTCTCCCTCTCCCTCTCCCTCTCTCTCTCTCTCTCTCTCTCTCTCTCTCTGTGTGTTTTCCAAATACTGCCCTCAGCGCGGCGTTGGTGGTATAGTGGTGAGCATAGCTGCCTTCCAAGCAGTTGACCGGGGTTCGATTCCCAGCCAACGCAGCAGCGAGGCCGTCCAAATACTGCCCTCAGAAGCTTGAAGTTAAGATGCTTTGTGCTGTGCTGGTTGGTTTCAGCCACCTCAGGAGAGGTGAAGTGGCTGAGATGGACTGCCACCTAGTGATGGGTCTTTTAAAATGGGAGGGAGGGAACTGAAGTCGACTGATGTCTGGTGCAAAACTACATGGCTTACACCTGTAAGCCAGGTGATTACCTTTAATTGAGTAGTATTGCTTCCAATTTACTGCGGTGATAACTGAGATTCAGAAAAGTTCTACAGCTTGCCCCAGGGCCACCTAACTAACAAGCCAGTGTTTGAACTAAGGCTCCATGTATTTTCTGCCTCCCGAGAGAGACACTGGCTTAAGGAGTTCTAATGGCTGATCACTGAGAGGTATGGGAGATAACTGGCTGATGAGCATGGATGAGGAAATGCCTGAGGCTTGGCCAGCCTGGGTACAGAGCAGACAACAGATGGTGAGCATCTATGCCATGTGCTTGGGCCAGCTTGAGCTTAAAGTTGCGCTGCCCCTCCATGCAGCCCTGTGGCTCCCTGCGCCTGGGGTTGGGGTCCTGCGCTGGGATAATGAGAGAAACCCAGCAGCCACCCTCCAGGGATTTAAAGATTAAACAACACTGTAAGGTGATGAGGACTGCAGGAGAAAAGAGCAAGAAGCTATGTGAGAAAACATTAGGGAGACTTACATCAGCTCCACTAGACCAGAAGACCCCAGCAGAGGCCTACAGGATGTAAGTCGAGGGCCTGATGAGTTGTCTGGAGTAGTTTGGAAAAATATACTTTCAAGGCAGAAAGAACAGCATTTTCAAAGCCCTAATTTTAGTAAGAGGCAGAGAAAGAAGCCTGGACTTTACGAAATAAGGGGAGTTTTGGGGTCAGCGGCCGTGATGATGAGGCCAGGAAGGCAGGTAGAAACTAAATGGAGTCCCCTTCTAGTTCATCTGATTTTATCTAGTTTTCCAGAAGGCCCTCTCTTAATGCTATGGTCCTCTTTAAGCTGCTTGTGCCAACTTGGGCAGCCTGTGGGCTGTGATGCACTTTTCAAATCTGTTTCTCTAGTTTCTGAGAGCTTCCCAACGTGCAACCCAAGCTTCCTTGCCTTTATCCCTGGAGGCTCCAAAAATCCCTGTTTTCAGTCTGCTGCCGGGTTCTTCATCAAAGAACAAGGCCCCATTTCCTCCTGGGACTTCTGAACTAGCATCACAAACCTTAGATACCTCCCTCCAACTAAAAAGGTTCAGAAAAAGCAGGGCATGCAGTGGGTGTGGCTGGTATGGGCTTCCCCAGCACAGCATATATATGGGGATGTGGGTGTTACTGGCAATGCATGCAGCTGTACTGGCTGGGAGGGAGCAGCCTAGCACCCACACAAGGCACACGCCTGTGACATCACCCAAGCTAGCTCTGCTTGGGCCTATTTCTGTGAACACGAATGCTTCAGCACGCCCTGGCCTGCACCAATACCTGTGCCTGGAGTTCAGGGAGGAGTCCCAGCCCAGATGCCTCTCTGGTTATGTGGGTCTGACCTCACTCTTAGAAAAGCACTTGGCCTAGAGTGGACATCTCACCTCATATCTACAGTACCTGCACTGGCTGGTTTACTCATTATCAAAGCACAGACAAGTGGTCTGGTAAGCCCCATTTTACAGATGGGAAAACTGACATGGACACCCAGCTATAAGGTGGCAGGATGGGAGTCGAACTAATCTGGCTCCAGAGTCAGGGTGTGTCCTACCCTCTTCCATAACACTTTTACCCAGATGTGTTTTCCATTGTAGCTATTTGGTTAAATGTTGCCACAGGTTGGGTTTTTTGGGAAGCAGCCTCTGTGACAGAGGTTAGTGTGCAAAATGTTTATTAGGGAGTGCCCTTGAGATCAACACTGTGGGAGAGGAAGGAAATAGGAGGAGACACTGGGAGAAGTTAGCTGTGATGCAGGCCTGATAACAACCACAGCCAAACCCCCAAGAAGCTCTGTTGTGTGGAACAGGTCTGAAATGGCTGACCTAGGGCCAGGCATGGTGGTGCATGCCTGTAAGCGGCAGCCTAGGAAACCACAGCTGGGGCCAGGGATCCCGGTTTGAGTCCTGCCCAGTAGCGAGACCTAGTTCCAAAAAAATACAGCTGGGCGTGGTGGTGTGCACCTGTAATCCCAGCTACCTGGGAAGCTGAGGCTGGGGATTGCTTGAGTCTATGGCATCCCGGGCAACTTGAGCCTGGGGTTCCATGGGCAAAATAGCGAGACCTAGTCTAAAAAAAAGAAAGAAAGAAATGGCTGACCTTTCTGGCCTCACCTCCACCAGCTATTAGGCTGTTCTGGGAGGAACAGTCTCTGCAAGGCACTCTGTGGTCTAGGTGATCTTAGAAGCAGACAGCTGCCCCAACATCTGAGGCAGTCAGGAGAATCTGAGTGGGCACGTCACCATGCCAGCACAAATGTATTCTTTTCCAGTCCTTAAAAAGAAATGCTTGGAATACTGAAACAAAGGCCAAAAACACTGTACAGTAGAAATAGCTGTGTGATTATAAGAAAAAAGAATATAGTATGATGAACATAGGTTTCACCTGGCTGCTGTTATGAAGGATCAAATATGGCTGAGTTCCTTGGCAACCACAGCAAAAAGTTCTATCTTGATAACGCAGTCCTTGGAGAAAATTTTCCTGGAGTTAAATTATAAAATAAAAGCACAGTGCACAGTGCACAGGGCACAGTGGCTCGTGCCTGTAAGCTTCAGCCTATGAAGTGGCTGGATTAGGGATCATATTTCAAGTCCCTCGGGGCAACAGTGAGATCTAGTCCCAAAAAATAGCTGGGCGTGGTGGCGCGCACCTGTAATCCGAGCTACCTGAGAAGCTGAGGCTGGGGATTGCTTGAGTCTGTGGTACCCCAGGCAACGTGAGCCTGCAATTACATGGGCAAAAATAGTGAGACCTAGTCTCAAAAAAAAAAAAAAATAAATAAATACAGTAAGTGTCTTATCTGGAGACTTCTATGATTTAACATATGCTGATAGTTTTCCTCTGTTCCTTGTAATGAACTTGTGTGACTACAGAAGTTACATCAGTATAGCTCCATGGTCCACAGTGAAGATAGACAGATTTATAGACTTTTACTGTCAGTTTGATGGATGTGGGAAACTATCCCTTTTCCTTACACTGTTCTTTCATTTCTCCTCAGTAGGTGAGGTTTAACTCTCTGACAAGCCCTTCTCTGGGGCTGTGAGCCAGCGTTTAATCAGTACTCACCTTAATGCCCCTTGAGCTCCACCACACGACCTGTGGTCTAAACTTGACTTCTGGCCGCAATATCTATTTATGGCTCCAACTTTAGTCACTTGGCCTCACCCTCCTGCTTTCGTCCTCCCCTGGAATGCACTCTCAGCCCCCCCAGGCTCCTGTTTCCTTTCACTCCAGACAAAAGCCACTCCGAGATACTCTGTTGCCTCTGTAGTCCCTTCCCCCCCTGCTGAGACCCCAGCAGTGGGACCCAGATGCTGAGGCTGAAAGGCTGACCTCCTGATGCACCTTCTTGGGGAGGAAGGTGGTAGGGACATTATAGTTACTGAAGGAAGAGAAGGGGAGAGCCTTTGCTTGGCTCTAGTCCTTGCCAAACAGACCTGCTGTTTCCACTTTCTATCCTTTTCTCCCAGTCAATACTTATCCCTTCTCTGAAGCAACAAGACAAGCAGAGATGAGTCCTACCAAGGTCCAGCACCAGTAGGTAGAGAAGTGGACAATTCAGTGACAAAGGCCCCTGGAGTGGTGAGAAGGGACACCTGCCCTTACCTAGATCTGTTGCTGGTGATGGGAATAGAGAAAAGTGAAAGACAATGTCTGCCTAAACTATGGCATCGTATGAGGAAATGCTCATTCCCAGGAGTATCACTCTGCGTGTTTGAAGGATCTTTTTGTCACCAAGATGTTTGTAAACATAGGGTTCAAATGTCCACATTTGAATAATGACATGACTGACATATTTTAAATCAAATTTTATAACTGAATATTGACTTATGAACATTTTATGATTTTTCTACCCGCCTTTCCAGTCATGTTCACACTCTTTGTGAATCTGATTTCTAGGTACATGACACGGTTAGTCACTTGAGTCACCTAATGTAAACTGTAAAAACACCTTGCGCTCTTCTCACTGAAGAGGACACTTGAAACATCAGTTTTACTGAGGAATAATTTATATATGATCAAGTGCACCCATTTCAAGTATAACATTTGATGAGCCTTGACAAATATACACCCACATGTAACTCCCACCCCATAAAGACAAGAGAACATTCTCCTCACCCTGAGAAGTTTCTTGCTGCCCGTTTGCAGCCAGTCTCTTCTGCCCCCATCTGGCAATCACTAATCTATCATCTGTCACAGCAATACACATTACTATTCAGAACTTCATGTAAATGGCATCAGTGTATGTTTGGGTCTACATTGTTTGTTTTTGGGATTTATCCACGTTGCTATTGAGAGTACTTTGTGATTCAGTATGTGATACTATCACTAGAACTACTGATCTAATATAAGGCGTAATGACCATTTTGTATAACATTAAAGCAGGAGGGATGGGGAGAAAAGAGGGATGGGGGGAAGGGGATCATAACTATACAAACAGGTTTTATGAAGACAAGATAATAAAAACAGGTTTTTAAGAAGTCCTTTCTAGATGTATATTATGTGCGTAATAACCACTTACTGAATTGCTTCAAAGATTTTACGGAAAATTTCAAGTGTTTGTAAATGTAGACAAGATCCCACAGTTAATGTCCATGTGCTTGTCAGCCAGTTTCAGTGAATTAACTACTGACCTCCTATGTTTCATGTGCAACTATCCACTAACCCCTTCCATAGTAAGCCACAAATGTCAACTCATGTTATCCACCAAATTCTCTTTAAATACATAACTACAGCACCATTACAAAACCTACAAATTATCATATTGCTATTTTAAGTGACCTTTTCTTTTATGTAAGACTTCAGATTTTGAGAAATAATTACTAAGTATGTGGCAAATCTATTTGCCTCTGTGTTTACTGGTTTTGTCAGGGGACTACTTATAAGCATCCCAAACTAGCTCTTCTGAGGTCATTTCAGGGTAATGTGTTTTCTATAAAAGCGCACTTTGTTTCAAAACAAGTTGAGAGCATCCAGTTCTATGAGGGATTTTGCAAGGGCTAAAATATAAGTCAACACTCTTCACAATAAACTCTTTTTTAAAGTTTTCTGAGGGGGGAATATGTACTCGGAGTATATGATTTTAGTTGATAATTGGAGGTGGAAGTGAGGGAAATAGACTGAAAGACAATGGGTACCTTTAGGTTCCAGCTGGGGGGGCAGAGTGGATGTTGGTGTTTTTCACAGGAGTGTGGGACTCGGCCAAATGGGCTTGGAGTAGCGGGTACTGGGGCCAGTTTGTGATTTTTAGATCGAGGGGCTTGGACTTATCTCCAGAAGAGAGAACTGGCAATGTGTCTGGAGCTCAGGAAGGGGGTCTGGGCAAGAGACAGTCTCGGAGTCATCATCTTTGTGTGAAAATCAGCTAAGCTGTGAAGGACCACAGCAGTCAAGGACCTGCAGAGTGTGAGGAAGGCCAGGAAAGAGTAGCGGTGGGGAAGCCCGCAAGAAGTGCTTTATGGAAGTCGTTACATACATGATTTCATTTATGTGCAGTGTCCAGAACAGGTGTTATTTCTAGAGAAAGTAAATTAGTGGCAGCTGGGTACAGGCTGGGGATTAACTACGAGCAAGTGCCTGAGGGCTCTGACTGGGAGGATGCTATTCTAAAACCGGCTTACAGGGAGAGCTACACCGCTCTAGTTACTAAAAATCACCGTACAGCTATGAGTAATTTTATATGTAAAATATATGCTGTAATAGAGCTGTTCACACACACAGAAGTAGTTGACTGTCCAATGCCACAAAGAACTGAAGGTGCAGAACAGAGAGCACTTTTATAAGCTCCACTGCTCACTCGTTGTGGTCAGAGTGGCGGGGGTACTGGAGGAAAGATGGGAAGGAAGCAACTTGCAGTGGGTGGGGGAATGACTGGCTGGTGTGGATGACTCAGTCCAGGTGCCTGTTTGTAAAATGGAGAAGGGAGGGTGGTGCCAGGAAAGAATGGGAGAGAGTTTTTGTTTCTAAAATGTCACAAAGGCCGAAGGTAGATTTAACAAGAAGGGACGGGACTTGCTGACCAGCTGTGGAGATGAGGGGGGATGCCAAGCAAATACCAGATGCCTGGTGTTTGGCAGCACAGACACGGTCTCCCTGTACCCAGAACTAAATGCAGGCACCACGAAGCGGCCCGTCAGGAGGGAGTCCTCAGCCCCATACATCTGCTGTCCACTCCTGGTCCCAGGTGAGTTCAGAGTTGGGAGAGGACTCTCTTCAACATGACTGCAGATCTTAGCAAGTTGGAGGACCCAGGCCTGAGCGACCAACTTGAACCACAGTGGCCTTCCTATTCCATGGTTCCATTTGGGCCGCAAACCCCCACCCTTCACCCTAATTCCATGTTTAGCTATAACTTAAGTTATAGGGTTTCTAGCCAACCACAGTATAGAAGTGCTCACACCACTCCCTCTTTGAACCAGCCGATTAACTCAATACATTCTACCTGGAAGGACCCCTGGGCCCTGGTGTTCCTCACTACCCTTAGTTTTTGCCACTCAGACTTGCAGGCGTAGCCACATAGGCAAAGTCAGAGCAGCCGCCTTCTGCGCCTCAGCATACATGGCTAGCATGCGAAAACTCTGCCTCTCAAACATACCTACTCCCAAAAGCAGGTAACATGCAATAATTTTATTGGAAGCCTTAGTGTGGGTTAGTCTTAATAAACACATGCAGCCCAGCGCCAGAAGAGTGACAGTTGCTGACCTGCGCGGCCCATCACACACCACATCTGACCTCGTGAGCCCCGCTGGCCCTGGAAACAAAGAGGCAGACGCTAAGTTTTCGTTAAGTTGTAGGAATTTATTTTAAATAACCTACAGTTGATTAAAAGGGAATTCATGATAAAAATAGAAGATACTTGAGGAAAGATGTGGGAAATGGACTCTGCACGCACACTAAACTAACAAGGCCTCTAAACTAATGATTATAGCAAAAAAGTCTTCACATTAAAATTCTGCTTTTTATGTTTTTTCCCATTTTTTACACAATTACAAAAGAAAAAAATAAAAGCCCTAAAATCTTGATTATTTTTCCTTTTTTGGACCAAATACTCATTTTCCTCTAAATTTATTGACCTGTGGAACTTTTTATACAATAAAATCTTTCAAGTGAAAGACTGGGGTTTAAAAAGGGGAAGAAAAGAAAAAAAAAAAGATGGAGTTCTGAAAGGGTACAGAGAATGCTCAGAACAAAGAATGATGGGAAAATGGTTTCAGTCATTGATTATTTCATTATCCTTAAGACTCACTCACCCTTCATCCCCCCCAACCCCAATCTACACGATCTTTAAGATCAAGAAAAAGGTTTAAATATTTTAAAATAATTAAAAATAAAAATTCACATTTAAAAAGGAACACTCAAGTCAGGAAATATTTTCCCATCATGCTTTTCTGTGAACAGGTGTCTGAACCAAAACACTGCCGATGTCACGACTGCTTCAAGTTTAATGAAAATTGATTCCCATGACAATAGATAGTGACAACTCTAACAGGTGCGCCGGGTTTTTGTTCTACTTAATTTTAAATTCCTGAAATGGGGGAGAGGGGAGGGGTTTAGGAATTCATTTCTATTAAAATATAGAAGTTATTGCAAAACCCTAACTGTAAAAACGCACCAATATAATCGGACTTCGTATACAGTAGCTAAGAGAATCCAAATGCTTCAGTGAAACAATGAATTTGCCTGGCAGAACTGACAAATTCCCATCCACTTGCCCTCTTGAAAATAAAAACAAAATTCAAAACAAATCATACAGCTAGAATTTTGATATCTGAAATATTTTTAAATAAGTTGTCCATAGGACAACTGGCTCAGCTCTCCCTTTATAATATCTCCAGGTTTATCTTTTTCGCAAAGATGTTGGTTTGTTAAGACTTGCTGCCTCTCTCCCTCAGGTGCGAGGGCAAGTGAGGCTCACAGTTTATCCATCTTCCTCAAACCACACTGTTCCTTTCCACAGAACCCTGCCCCTTGAGACTGCTTAGAACTCGTAGTCCTCGTCGGCCATGTCAATGGCCCAGGCAAACTTCTCCCTCTGGGTTTTGTTGTAAATTTTCTCAATTGGGACCCCCCACTTCTTGCACCTGCAAAACAAGGGAAAAAGGGAATTAGTGTGACTCAGGGAGCAGCGCCCTAGACCTGGAGTAGGGCTCAGGTATGCTGCATTTTCCTCACATCATTTTAGGGAGAATAAAGAATGCCCCACAGATTCTCAAGAGATTCATTTGCTCAACTCATTTAATTTTGACAATAACTCCAAAATAGGTACCACTGCAGCTATAGTAATGAAACATAGTACAGATGGAAAAGAAGACCGCAGAATAAGGAAGTTGTTTGCTTGTGTTTCACATGGTTACGAGCATGGAGCCCAAGCGGACACAAGTAACCTGACTTCAGACTCTGTGCTCCTGACCACTGCATTCTACTATTTCCTCTCAACAGAACCAAACCTCTACCACCAAACAGGACAGGGAAAGTATAAAAGGTACCAAAGCTGGTGCCCGGATAATTCCTCCACCAGGCCCAGAACTGAACAACTTCACTTAAACAGCAAGGCTCCTTAAAAAAAAAGTCACTATCCTGAATATTATTTTATGCCATGTAAATCGTGACAGGGTTGGGGATGGGGGAGAAGGAACAAGCGAACAACAGAGACTGTTTTTTTTAAAGGTCTTGCTACCTCTCTGTGTAGGCTGCCACCATCTGGCCTTATTCCTTCTTCTTTCACTTATATATGGGCCTTTGTATTTGTTACACAAGGTTTATAGTCTCCCATTCCTGTCCTAAAAGGTCCACAAGGAATAGAGACTGGACCCACCTTTTAAAAACAGACAACATGGCCAAAGGCAGTGCGGCAGTGCGTGTGTTGTGCACGAAGGGAGAGGCCTCGCACAGGACTAGAAGCAGATCTGAAGGCCGGTGGTACTCCTGGTACCCCCACAACCATTCTTTCAAGCCAAAGGCAGAAACTCAAGTGGGTTCAATGCTTACCAAGCTACTGAGATCCTAGGGTCCAGATAATTGAGTTTGGAGGTCCCCAAGGCAATCTGTTTATTCTCCTCTCGGTCAGTGGCCTGAACTTCAAGCTTCATCAACTGTTCCTCCAGTCTCTGCACAGCCTTCTTTTTTGACTCCACCACCCTGGAAGAACACAGCCATTAAGAGCCAGCCCCAGCCTGCGGACAACAGCACTGTCGCCCCTCTCCTACCTACCACCCACCAACTTAAAAACCCTAAGTGCAGAGATTCCAGAATAGACGTCACTGAGAAACCCTAGAGAAGCTGTGGCCCTTATGAACCCAGCTGATCTCTTAACCAAGCCCCAGCATAATCCAATGCCAGGCACGTACTTCTTGGTCTTTGCATCCTTCATGACCTTGGCATCAGCTTTAGCACTTTTCAGGTCTCTCCGGGCATCTGCCAATTGTTCCTTCTTGGCATCAATCTGCGTGGGGAAGAACAGTACAAAGATTTAGGAACAAATGAGCCAGAGATAGAGGGCAAAACCCTAGAGTCTGTTTCCACCAAGCAGGCATCTCAGTGGTCTGACAAGTGAAAACACTCAGGGCCACCTCATGCAAGTAGAGCAGGGACCCGTTAACCAACTGCTATTTGTCCTGCTATGATCTTCAGTGGCCCTTAAAGAAATGAGTTTTTTTGGTTTTGGTTTTTTTTTTTTTGAGACTAGGTCTCGCTATTTTTGCCCATGAAACCGCAGGCTCTTGTTGCCCGGGGTACCACAGACTCAAGCAATCCCCAGCCTCAGCTTCCCAGGTAGCTGGGATGACAGGCGAGCGCCACCACGCCCAGCTATTTTTTTGGAACTAGGTCTCACTATGGGCCTCAGGCAGGACTCGAACCGAGATCCCTAGCCCCGGTTGCTTCATAGCTTACAGGCACGAGCCACGGTGCCCAGCAGAAATGAGGAATTTAGAAGGCAGTGACTCAGGGCTCTTATTAATCTAGGGGAAATAACCGGTTAGGCCTGGGGCTGTGAGTGGTTAGTTAATCTTCTAGTCACTAGATACTTCGGTTTTAAACACTAGTTGTGAGGCCCGGGAAGGCTATAGATGAGAATTGTTTGACTAGTGGATACTGTAGTCTTTATTCCAAGATAGTCTTCACGAGGCATCCAGTGAGCAAGCCCAGCTCCTTCCTCAGATGCTCGGCATTCTGGAAGGAGCTGCCAGCCTCAGGAAAAAAAGATGTACTCGAGAGAATATCCAAGGCACTAAAAAATGGCAATTTAAAAGTACCCAGGAAGATAAACAGCTCATCTAGTCTCTTCCAAACAAAAACCTAGCATGGCCTGGTTTTAATGTTCAGTCATTAAGAAAGCTGACCCGAGAAGATAACTATACTAAGAAACAAAAACCAAAAACTCCAAGAGAACTACAGTAGTTATCATTTAAAAACAAAGGTTGGAAAATATCTTTAGCTGTCACGCTTTTTCCAAATGAAATCTCCCGGAGTTCAGGTCTGTAAAGGAAGAGACAAGGGCAGCTCCAGCTGCTTCTGCTTGGTAGAACCCCTGGAGCACTAATTTCTTAGTGCTTGAGGAACTAAGCGGGTAACAAATGGAACTACAGACTCAAGTCAGCAAGCTCGCACTGCTGGGGGCAGGGGAACCCCAGGTCTGCGGTCACCTTGCTGACCCATGAGGTCAAGGGAACCCCCACAGAAGAACAACATGCCTGACTCGCACATACTGAGCTGCTGCTCTCTGAGCCCTGAATTGTCTGCTGGATAAACACACAGTCCAGGATTGGAAACAGAGGCCACCATTGTGAGAGAAACATTAAATAGATTTTACTATGAATGGCTAAATTCCAACATCTATGCTGAAGGAACTGATTCTATATACAAAAGCATCGCAGACACCACTAGCCAGATTCTTCTTGGAGCTAAAAATGCAACAAATCACAATCTCTTAACCATTTATGTGAAATGTAAATTGGTAGGATATGACAAATTCTCTCCAAGCATAAAAGACTCCATTGATTCCCTTGGCAAATAGGGGTGTGTGTTTGTTTTGTGGGCACATAGGAGAGGGTTCCTGGGCTGGGAGGGCTCGTCTGGCAGGCAGCCTCAGCTGCCCAAGCAGTGTATCCAGAGGGACAATAACAAAAGAGCATTTCATGCTCCAGGGAGCAGTCTACTAAATTAGGAAAACAACACCTGAAGATTCACACTTTTATTTTATTTTGGCTTGGCCTGATAAATAGGAGGTGAGTAAACGATACCAGGCTACAGCCAGAGTGGAAGCAAGTGGGAGCTGTTGGGACGGGTGGTCTCTAAGGTTTTCTGCTACCAGTTGTAAGGTCCATCCCAGGATACAAGAAGCCGCTGGACATGTACTCATTTATTGTTGATGTGTCATTCCCTCAGGAGTCTGAGAGTACCTGTAGCATGAACTACATACAGGGTGTGTGCATCCCCTGACCCAAATGCACTACCTCAGGGTATTAGCTCTTGAGGGAATTTCAACACAAGGAAAAAAGTGATGATGTCTCACTTTTGAGCAGTAGCTTGTACATCTGTATGTAATTTCACGAGCATCTCGCTGGAACACAGCATTTGCTCCTTAATTAACGTGGGCAACAAACAATATCAGCAGTGCTTACCAACTGACACCAACTGACAGAGTACAAATATCTTCATATCACAATTGTTGCAAAAATCTATTAGTACCATTTATATTTATCACTACCTTGAAATTTACAGCAATTAGACCCACCTGAAGACCTTATTAATTAGGAAGTACATCCATTAAAAATATATTTAGTGCTTTTCAATACAGTTGGCTTCCTGTGTAACCCCAATATGTCTTGCTATATAGTGAAATAGCTGCAAAACTAGATATGGATTAGCACATTAAAGTGGGTTAGCTATGCAGCTACTGTGAACACAGAAATGCTCATCATCAAATGTTAATGACTGTAGCTTAAAAGCTCAGTGCCAGGCAGAGTTGGTGGGAGAAGAGAGGCTCATGGGAAGAGAACTAGCATTTTCTTGTTTGCTATCAGTTTTTCCTTCTAGGGCAGCCACTGGCAGACAGCATGCATCCAACAGATGTTTGATAATAAGCTATTTAAAAATGATTCATTGCAATGAACAACTGTGCTAAGATTAGGGAAAAATTAAGTATCATTGTTTCATTATCTTTTCAACTTCAAATTAATTTGAACATAGCTGTATTTTTGGACAGTGGTAAGAAACTGGTAGGGCTATATGCATTAGTCTCATGTAGTGTAAAGACAATTAGCAATATTTCAAAGAGGGCAAATCAAAGTCACTGTTTCAAAAGCAGCAGCAGCCGCCGCCAGTGTAGAAATTCTGTCCAAGTAACAGATTTCCTGAACAACAAGTAGCTTGACAGTCAATATATTGATGGGCCTTTATTTCAGAAGAGACCCCAAACTGGACTCCTGCCAGCCCAGCCCAAAGGCTAGGTCATAAATGCCTCTCATTTTTAGTTTCTACCCAGAGCAGACACGATCCCCTTCATTTTACAACCCCCACCACCAGATCCAAAATACCTTAGACTGCAAGTTCATCATGGACTTCTCAAAAGTTTTTGGTGGTGCCCTCTGATGGTTACAAAGAATTGCAACAGCTCGATTGGCACGGTTATAAGAGAGGATCTTCGCCGGGATGTTCTCATCAGCTGTAAAAGGCAAGCCAGTTTATATATCAGGAGAGAATACAGATGTGCCCTTCTCATTGCATGATTTCACTGACCCTTTCACCTCTCTCAGACTTAAGTTCCCCCAAGGCATAATATAATATGGTCAACATCTGAGTCTACAGTCATCTGTTCCTAGCAGTGCCTGCTCTAAAGACCCCAGTACAGTCTGAGGAAAACGTGGAATTGGGAAAGAAAAAGTCTAGAGAGTAGGCATCCTTGCCAGGTTCCAGATTTTAATTGAAATGATTTTAGTTTTTGCCCATATAGGATGATGTTTGCTGTAGGTTTGTCATGGATGGCTTTTATTATGTTGAGGTATGTTCCTTTTGACCCCAATTTTTCAAGAACTTTTATCATGAATGGGTTAGACTTTATCAAATGCTTTCACTGCATAGAAAAAAAATCTAGAGAAGAGGTTAGGACAAAATGAACCCTAAGTTTTACATTTTAAGGTCACAAGTAGTGTATATAAAAAAATCAATATATACGTGCCATCCAAGGAATTTTTTTTTACTGGAGTCACCTGTCATTCTTTATTGCACACTGACTCTCCACATACCCAATTTTGGCTTTTCTTTTCAAGACTAGGTTTCGCTATTTTTGCCTGTGGAATTGCAGGTTCACGTTGCCTGGGGTATCACAGACTCAAGCAATCCCCAACCTCAGCTTCCCAAGTAGCTGGGATTACAGGTGTGCACCACCACACCCAGCTATTTGTTGGGGACTAGGTCTTGCTACGTGCCCCTGGCAGAACTCGAACCACGATCCCTGGCCCCAGCTGCGGCTTCCTAGGCTGCTGCTTACAGGCTGCACCACCATGCCTGGCCTACTTTTGGCTTTTCTGACTCATGTTTTAAGTCATTTGACAAATTTACAGGACAGTGAAAATTTAACAATGACAGGGCTCCAGGAAAAAAATGTTACAGATCTGCTGAGACCTGCTACAGTTCAAGAGAAACTACCTTTAGGGGAAAATAAAAATGACAGAAACCTCAAGAAAGGATTAGCCCCTGTATGTTTTTTAGCAACCTCACTGTCATCAACAGACCATAGCAGTTAAGTCTTCCTTCACAACCTTTCAGATAATCTGCATACAAATCTGCATACAAACCACAAAATAGGCATTTTTAGAGTAAACAGAAAGATCCTAATTTCATGAAAATAATCATGAAATTAATCTAGATAATTAAGCCTTAGTGCTCTACTAGATGCATAGAAGGAAAAAGTTTCCAGTTAGTGTTAAGGAGAAAAAAATGAAACAGATCTGGGGCTGCACAAGGACACTGGACATCAGTAGTCAGGATGTGGCCTTGTCTGGCCAAGCAGTACTTACGAGCTGTGAGTTCTTTCAGCTGTTGCTGTAGCGTGATGGAGGCATTGTATGTACGGAACACCTTGGCTGTCAAGCCCTCCATGAGATCCTGAAGATGCTTATTTAAAATACCAGTCTGGAGGAGACAAAGCAACAGACAGGATGTTGGGACTGAGGTAAAGCCATACTACCCAGACCTCCTGATTCTAGGACATTTACTCCACTGCAATCACAGCCTCACCAATGCATGCCCTGGAAGGAAATTTGAAAGGAATTCTGGAACACAGGATTACATGACAGCTCCCCATGAAACATGTTATTCTTAAGCAGGCCAATGGATCAAATTTGTCCTTCTCTATTAAGATGTTCCCTGATAAGATAATCAGGGACAAGTTCTGGGTCTCCAGCAGGTGGCTGGGCATCCAGTCAAGGGAAAGCTCTGTAGGAGCCAGGGGAAGCTAGAAAGCAGGGTTCATCGAGATCACGGCCTTCAAGCTACAGCCAGGAAATCACTGCATGCCCCGAGGGAGGAAGAGTGTCTATGACAGCACAGGCTATGCTAAATGGGGAGCCCAAGTCACACCCCAGGCAAGCCTCTCCTTTAGGAATGTGTGAGGCTATGGCTGGGACCCTCTTAAACCCAACACATTCTGTTCACTCACATTGAGTCTATCAAAAAGGTCGTCCTCAGGTTGCTTGTTCTCCATAAATAGTTGTAAGTTCTTAAACACCTTAAAAAAAAGGGGGGGGAGGAAGCCTAGTTATTATTTTTAAAAGCTTTATTTTGGAAACAAATGCATACCTACAAAACTTTTAGCCCTACCCCAGAACAGCCATACCCTTTACCCAGATTCACATACCAGTAACATTTCATTTACCATTGTGCACATTTGCCCATTCTCACTCTCTCTCTGTGTGTGTCTGTGTACGTAAACATTATTCTAAACTAGTTGGAGGTACTTAAATATATTATGGCCCTTTATCCTCCAATACTCTGGTATGAAGAGATATTCCCATGTATACCCATAGTGTTTATCAGCTTCATACAAACTGATACATGCTTTTATCTACTATCCACATTCCAGTTTTGTCAGTGTAACCTCCCCAGTATGGAATCCAACCTAAGGTCAAGTACTACAATTGACCATCAGGTTTCTCTAGCCACCTAGCCTTCCTACAACCAGCAAAGTCTGCTTTGATTAAACGTTGGAATGCTGAAGGATTGGGTGGCTAGGATCCTGCAGCCTGTAGCCTCAGGTTCAAGCCTAAAACTTTGGGGAAAGGGTATCATGGATATAATAGCACCCACTCTTTAGCGATCAGATTGCATATCTGGAGACTAAAGGTTTGTCTTTGCATGCATTCAGGAAATGGAGAGAGGGTAGCCAGAGTTACAAATGTATAACATGACCGGGGACATGAAAAAGCAGTTAAATCATGACAACAGTGTGATGGACTAAGCCTTACAGTCTGCTATTTGCGAAAGCAGGCTCTCTGCAGCTCTGCTGAACAGTGTTAGAGGAGACAACCCCTCATGCCAAGGAGGACAGTGAAGAGCGCATGAGACTAAAAGGAGGCACACAGGACACCAAGCAATACCTATTCCTTTTGTTCTCCCTAGACAGACCAGGGAAGAAAGGGGACAGGAGCACAGGCCACATAAACGTACCCGTTTCTCAACAGGGACCTTGTTGTAGTATCTGATTGAGTCCTTCCCAAGGAAGTCAAATTCTACCACGTATTCCTGGCCATCCAACTCTGGGTGCAGATTGATGTGCTCCACACGAAGGGAGCAGCAACCCACAGTGTCTGCTGTTTCTCCTTCCTCCTTCTCATTGCCTGCTCTCAGAGCCAGCTGTGGGGGTGACGAGGAAATAAGCATGATAAAAAACTTGAATTTCATAGGATACCCAAACCAGAAGCCTCCCAAAGAGCATTCGTTTGTAAGGTCTGTGGATTATGTATTCTGCATTTATTACTTCTTCCTATTTAAAATGAAGTACAGAGAATGACAAAGATAGTAAACTTTCCCAGAGAAGCTTCCTGGGGGAGGGGGTTGTGGGGGGGGGGGGTAAAGGGGTGTCAAAAAAACCAAATCAGAACATTCACAAAGAAACCAAAACAGAGAAGCTTCTCTTTGCTCTGTCCTCTCAAATGGGGATGGAGTGAAGAAAAAGAAAATTCTCTTAGGCAGCATTAAATGAGGGGTTGTTTGTACTTTAGGCATCAGACTCAAAAACACTAGTCTCTGAATTTGTTTTTGTTGTGGTGGTTGTTTTTTGAGACTAAGTCTCGCTTTGTTGCCCGGGGAACCGCAGGCTCATGTTGCCCAGGGTACCACGGACTCAAGCGACCCTCAGTCTCAGCCTCCCAGGTAGCTGGGATTACAGGCGCGCGCCACCATGCCCAGCTATTTTTTTGGAACCAGGTCTCGCTACATTGCCCCAAGCGGGACTCGAACCGTGATCCCTGGTTCTGGCCGCGGTTCCTAGACTGCCGCTTACAGGCATGCGTCAACCATGCCTGGCCTAGTCTTTGAATTTTGGGGGCACGTAGTGAGACCTAGTTCCAAAAATACATAGCTGGGTGTGGTAGTGTGTGCCTGTAATCCCAGCTACCTGGGAAGCTGAGGCTGGGGATTGTTTGAGTCTGTGGTACCCCAGGCAATGTGAGCCTGCGGTTCCACAGGCAAAAATAGCAAGACCTAGTTCTCAAAAACAAACAAACAAACAAAAAAAACCAGAAAAACAAAAAAAAATTGGGGAGGAAATATGAATCCTCTTGTTCTAAAGACAACCAGGAACCTAACATCCAGAAGACAGTCTTTCAAACAGTAGTTGGAATGCTCAGTGGATCATTTAATACATTTTAAGGGTTAAACACTCTTGATGCAACTTCTGCTTGTTGCACACAGCACAAATGTATTTGTATATGTTGGGTTGTAATGTAATAGAATTGTTTTTGTTGGCTCATACTCAAATTTTTCTCTACAAAAGTCATGCCACAGTACTTCTGGCACACTCAGTTCATAAAAACTCCCAATGAACTGGATTCAGACAGCAGCAGAGACTGAATACCTCTCTGTTTCTACCTTCCCCCTAGGAGACCAGAGACTGGGGGAGTGGGACCACGGTCACGCTTTTCCAGTACAGGGGATAGGTGCTCCCTGCAGCTCTGTGAAGCCAAGCACATCAGGCAACGTAATAGGAAGGTGCACTCACTTTATCAATGAAGTACAAGGCTACAGCTCTCTGCCGGACTTTCATCTCTTTGGACTTCCAGTCTTCTCGATACTGATTCCGGATCTTGTCCACACACTTCTTCAGTCGCCGAGCAGTCTCATACTTCTGCCAGTCTTTCTCACCCTGCAAAGACACAACCCCAAAGGTGGACTGCTTAGAAATGGATGACACTAAAGACGGGTTTTGAATAACCAAATTCAGGGTTCTAAACCAAAAAGAAAGATACTAAGTTCAAACCAGACAGAAAGAGTTCTGGAAAGAAATCCAAGGCATCTAAGTTGACAAGAACACATGCTTTCCCACGGCACTATTTGGCACAGTTGGCTCCTGTCGAATTGGTATGGAAGCCCCTGGCTTTCACTTTGTAAAATGTGTATGTTCTTTCGAAAACCCACATGGCAAGTCCCCCAAATTGACTCCTGTCAACATAAAGGATCTAAACATCCTCATTCATTCCTGTGTCACAGTTTTGCTGCTAAATCTGTGACCCAATAGCAGTTTTCTGCTAAGATTAAATACCATTAAATCCAAGACAAATGTTCACAGTTTGATGGAGCTGTCAAACAGCAGAACAAAGGTTACAATGTGCAAATTACTGAGGAACACAATGACTTCTAGGAAAAGCTGTAATTCTTCGTCATTTTCTAACTTCTGCATCTAAAATTATTCTTATTAGTTTTAGGAAACAGTGTTACTGGGACATCTTGTAACAGTCTGTAGAAAGACCACCAATTTTTTTTTCTCTAACAGTACAATATATATTAAGTGCACTGATTAAATGGGATCAGGATCTGTGTTCAGGACTGCAAAGTGGTATTAGGGAATGATGACAAATATGTCAATATTCTAGCTGGACATGGTGGCACGTGCCTGAAAGCAACAGCCTATGGAGTGCACTGGGACTGGGGATCGTGGTCGAGTCCTAACTGGGCAACATAGCAAGACCTGTTTCCAAAAAAACAGCTGGGCATGGTGGCACGTGCCTGTAATCCCAGCTACCTGGGAAGCTGAGGCTGGGGATTGCTTGAGTCTGTGGTACCCTGGGCAACATGAGCCTGGGGTTCCCCAGGCAAAAATAGCGAGACCTAGTCTCAAAAAGCAAACAAACAAAAAAAAAACCAAAAAAAAAACCACAAAAAAAAACCCCCACAAACAGTCAATATTCTTAAGTGGTTCATTATTTCTCACTTAGCTGATGAATTCCTATGTGATGTGATTCTGCCACTGCACAGAGTACCAACAAGGGAGTGAAGAGCATTCTGAACTCCAAAAATATATTATTCAAATAGAAGACATACTACCTGGTCCTAGGTATTTTTATTTATTTATTTATTTTTTTGAGACTAGGTCTCGCTATTTTTGCCCGTGGAACCGCAGGCTCTTGTTGCCCGGGGTACCACAGACTCAAGCAATCCCCAGCCTCAGCTTCCCAGGTAGCTGGGATGACAAGCACGCACCACCACGCCCAGCTATTTTTTTGGAACTAGGTCTCGCTATGGACCCCAGGCGGGACTCGAACCGTGATCCCTAGCCCCGGCCGCTTCATAGGCTGAAGCTTACAAGCACGAGCCACCGTGCCCGGCCCCCTAGGTATTTTTAGACCATGTTTAAAAGATAAAAATGCAACCAGTTTTCTATACATGCCCATTTGTTAATATGTATGACTTTGTGTTATTGATTTGGAGAGTTCTTTATATACTTAAATACTTTTCAAATAGTTTATTTCCTACCAAACCTTTTTATTCACTTTTCATCCTCAATGACTTAAAAAATTACTATGTAAATTTAAGTATAGCTCAATCAGTTTTGACAATTTATAGTTTATGAATATCCCTTTTATCATTCCAAAGTTACCTTGTGACTCTTTTTTTCTTAACAGTATCTTTTCAACATGAAATTTAAATTTTAATGAATCACTTCATTGCTTCTTTTATTGCTATGTTTATTTTGTTTCCTACAAATCACTCTGGGAAGAGGGGATGGGAAGGAGTGGTCAGGGAGGGAAGGTTGTGGGTTATCCCCAGGGGATACAAAGATGTGAAACATACATATTTTAAAAAAAACAAAACAAAAAACAAAATCACTCCAAAGTCATGAAGATATTCTGATATGATAGCATGTAGAAGCTTTAATGCTTTTAGCTTTTATACTTTAAAATTTCAATGTCAGGCTCAGAATGCAATTTTTAAAAAATAAGCACGTTTTATTGTCCCTGTCTAGTAAGATTCACCAACAAGTCAGAGCCCCTAAGACAAGGAGTTTTATAAAGACATATTCCTTCAATCTAGTCTTCCACTTTCCAGGTGGTAACATTTACAAGACTATAAATACATACATTTTGAAACCTCACAGAATTACAGGTTCTGAACAGAGAAACGGCAGAAATGTGTATATGGTACTGGGATATTCTAATAGAACTAAATGCAGTATAATATTGATAATCCTGAATTTTGTTATACTCCATTTGAAAGAAAAATTATGATGATAAATTTTGCTTCTAAGATTAAGATGGTTTTGAAGAACCTTATTTTTACTGAGGGCTACTTTTCCAGATTATGAGATGAAGTAATGCTTCAGATTTAATAGTGAGTGCCTACAAACAGTCCTTCTAGATGCAAGGTTTACCCAAGATCAACATTTGTTGAAACTAAAGGTTCCACAAGACTGCTATTCCCCTGCTATTAGAGTCTATGTACCCCAAATAGAGAGGAAAAGAATGGAAACATTCTTAAGAAAATGTTTGTATCCTGGGAGGTAATGAAGAATCAATCAGGATGAGTACAGGACGTGTGAACAAGCCCAGGACAATCTGTTCAGTAATTGGAGCACATGTTTTAACTGTGGCTTTTAAACGTCCTGATTCTTTCAATGACCTATAAAGCTGGAACCAAGATAACCCTGGCTCTGATGGCATGTAGGTCAATGCAAGGTTCCAGAAATAGGGAAGGCAGGTCAGATCATAGGGATAACACTTGAGTTGGGTTTCTTTTTTCCTAGGCAGCCCAATTTTTAAAATTTCCAAAAATCTCCAAGTTGCATCATGTTGACCTAAACTTCCTGAAAGAGCATGTATATCAGGATTATATGGGAGAAGTGAATGAATAAAATAGATACGGAAACTTCAAGCAAGAGCTCTCATAATAGGAAAGCTCTCTGGAGGTTAAGAAGAAAGGTGCAGAAAAGTCCATTACTGATATGAGTCTTCTGTGGGGTAAAACTACCAACTACCACCCTTCCTACTCTATGACAAAGCTTTTTTTAAATAGACTTTTGAAAGTCTGATGAAGTCAGTAAAATTATACTGTAACCAATTATTCCTTTGCTTCAAATGTACAACATTCAAAGTGGCCCATGCAAAAAGGAGGAACCTAAAGTCAGGATCTGTATTAGCTTGGATGGACCTGAGCTAAAAGACACCCTTGGGAGAGGAAGAATAAACAGAGAAGAGAGCAAAGAGGAGACAAATGGAATGATAGACAAAAGCCACCTCTCAGTTGAAAGGACACACACACAAAAATCCCAAAAGAAGTAAGGAAGATGGCATATGACAACTGTGAATGTGCAATCACTACATGAATTCATATCAGGTAAACATTCTCAAGAGCAATTAGACAAAGACTTCCAAACAAATGCTTAAAACATATAAAAATTAAAAGATAACATCCACTAAAAGAACTACAGAACGTGAAAAATATCAGTAAGAGAACATGTGTAAAATGAAAAGTTCCAAGCATTCATCTAAAGGACAAATTTTCACATGAACAAAGGGATCTGTGGATCCTCATCAAAGACATTTTATTAGAGGGGGGTAATTACTACAAGAAAAGTAAGCCCTGAGGGAAAGTAGTAAGCACAGAAATCAATCAAATATTTAACCCTGTTTCAACTGTTGACTAGTGAGAGGATTGGAGTTTTATGGATCACTTTTTAGAACAGAGTTAAACCTTTTTCACTTATAGGTAACTGTCTACAAAGAAACCCCAAAAGACATACTTTTAGGATATGAGTTCAATCAATGTCTCCAGATGCAAGATCAATATTCAAAATCAACACTCCAGTAATAACCAATAAATATGTAACAAAAAAAATTTCATTTACAATAGCACAGTAACCATAAGGTCTCTAAGGAAAAAAGTTTTCAAATATATGTAAAACCTCAGTGGAGAAAATCCCAAAACAGTAGTGGGGGATATAGTCAAAGATGTGAATTAATGGATAGGGATATCACATTTATCAAATGGAAGACTCAATAATAATGGCAATACTTTCCCCTCTAATGACCTATAAATTTAATGCAATTCTAATAAAAAAATCTGGTCTTCATTAGAACTTAAATTTATTTCAATACCAATATGAGACAGCAGAAAGCCAAAAACAGTTTTGAAGACTGAAGATGAAGAAAATCTGTCTTTCTTAACTGCAAAACTTGACAGCAAAATAAACTAGCCTAAGTAGTTAAAACAAACATGTTACTGAAGAAACATACAGAAACTGACATATATGTAGAAATGTGATTTATGACAGAAAGGGCAAATAAGGGACAACCGTTATTCATTTGCAGTTATACATTAGATCTCAACATCATACCTAACACAACTGTAGGGGATCAGAGAGTCAAGTGTAAAAAAGCAGAACTTTAGAAATATTGGCACAGATATTAAAAAATATTTAAAAAGGAACTTATGAGGAACTTGCACACTGTGGAGGTCTGTATTAATATAAAGGAACTCAAGTAAGTGCTTCAGAGAACTGAACTGGGAAAATATCTAAAAAGTAATCTATAAGAGAAATTTCTATTCAAAATAGAAAGAATGTTTAAGTCCAGCACTGCTCATAATAGCAAAATATTATAAATATCTACATCTCCTGACAAAAGAAAAATTTTATATCATGGAGCAAATAAAATAGATCAAGTGTATGCCAAGACAATAAAATCTCTAAAAACAAAATCAAATGAAGTTGTGGAATGATCTCAAGGACATACCTGATTTGAAATTAAACCTTATAAAACACTACAAAGCAATTATACTTTCATAAGTATGCTTACATACTTACATATAAAATACACAAGAATGCCAAATTCATCAAGGTATTCTCCAGGGAAGATGAAAGGGGGAAAGGGGGCTTCAGCTGTGTTCACTGGAATACTTTTATGAAATAAAGTAACTAAACAAATAGGACAGTGTTAAGGCTTGATACATCTAGATGGGTGGGCATGAGTATTTACTACATTATCATCTATTCTTACGTATTTAACTTTCTCATTAAAAACAGCACTTCGATGCTTGTCTCTTTTTGGTTTAAATAAGACATGTTTCTCCTGCTGGCAGTGCAGTTAAAAACTACACGAAGCACTGTCAATCCTCCACCTCTGTGGTACTCAGTTTTGCTTTGTGGGAAATAGCCAAGGAGGTTTGGTAGAAGTTGAAGAAATCACACCTCCTTCCCCCACACCAGTGCACCGGCCTAGCTGTTAGCCATATTCATAACTCCTCTTAGTTCAGCTCCAGTGACAAGTTAGCTAACTGTCCTGGGTATAACATTCTAGTCAGGGGCGATGTCTTCAGACCACAGGCGAGAAAATGAAGAGTTTAGTCTCAACAAGACACAGAGACTTTTAAGCAGCAGCTTTCATCTTAACCAATGTTTAGTAACTTAAAAACCAAGATTACAAAGGTCTTTAGTCTCACCTTCATGTAAATAGTGACAATTTATACAGAAGTCTTTTTTTTTTTTTTTTGAGACTAGGTCTCGCTATTTTTGCTTATGAAACCGCAGGCTCATGTTGCCCGGGGTACCACGGACTCAAGCAATCCCCAGCCTCAGCTTCCCAGGTAGCTGGGATTACAGGCACACACCACCATGCCCAGCTCTATTTTTCGTAACTAAGTCTCGCCACGTGCCCCTGCCGGGACTCAAACCACAATCTCTGGCCCCAGCTGTGGCTTCCTAGGCTGCTGCTTACAGGCATGCACTACCATGCCTGCCCCAGAAGTCATTCTTGACTGAAATTTTTTTGGGGGGTAGAGTACATTTTTCTTTCAGGTTGTTGTTCACATTTTTCACATGTGTTGAGAGAGCAAACTGGTAAGACTACGCAAGCAGGACCTGCTAAACAGGCTAAAAAGAACTAACCTTCCAACAATTGCCCCCTTTCCAAGAACAGTATTGATAAGTAACACCACATAGGTATATGTGCTTTCACATACATTATTCTGTTATCCTTGTGGCACCTACCCAAGTGAAATCTTAGCAAACCAGAGGTTCGTAAAGACACTAGATTTTCGAACTTCTTTCCTGGCTTGAAAACAATTACATTCCATTCCTCAGAGCAAGAAAGGCAAGTAAGATAGTGAGAGTTGTTGAAGTCAATATACATTTACCACATTATGACTGCTGAGCATAAGCAGCATAAGCAATGGCAAAAGCAGGGAGTATATATCTGTCTTGTTTACCAACACAGTTTTCAAACACTGTGTCAGGCACATACTGAGATCTCAGTAAATATTTGTCACACAGAAAGCAGACTGACATACCAGAGAGATCACCAAATAATGCTACCCATGAGAGTACTTGCTATCTTTCCATAGGGAGAGATTTGTTAAATGTTTCCAGAGATGAAGAAGACTACATCTCAACAAAAGACATTTTTAAACCCCAATAATATTTTTAAACCCCAATAATTGGTCGGGCCCTAATCTGCCCCTTACCTTGATTCGTGAACTGGGGTTAAGCATGATGTACTTAATAGAACCTTGGATGTTTTCAGTCCAGGAGACCAGCCAAGTAACTTTGTTATCATGTCGGACCTCTTTCCATTTATGCCCTGGAGGAGGAGAAGGAACCTTGGCATCTCTGTGGAAGTAAGAAAGCAAAAGCTGTAAAGTAAGAAGTGAGGACAAATTTAACCTTTCAAGACCTGAAGTGGATAAATGTGCTAAGCATACATTTCTAAGTTTCCTCCTTACCACCTAATACCTGAAAAATACTGGAAATTTATACATGGAAATACTGTGTGGTTTCCAAAGAGTCCTTTGTAATGTGGGTAAAATTCCCAACTATCAAGAATAAAGGAGGCCCTCTACTTCATTTCTGACCCGAAGAACTGTGCATACTTGCTACAATTGATAATTATATCCTCGGGCATGATCCGTCTCTTCAGCATGCCCATCTTGGGGTGGTTGCCACGGCCACGGAAAAGCCCAGGAGGTTCTATCTTGAAGTTGGCAATCCTCTCTTTGTGGCTATCCATAATACAGAAGCCATATTCTTTCAGTAACTTCTCATTCTCTTCTTTGATTTTCTGAAAGACAATATGAAGTACTCAAAACAGTCAATTTGCTGTTCACTATTCATACACCCGTATTTTTGGTGGGAGAAAAGGTCACAGTTGAGAAAAGTCTAAAAATCACTAAGAAAGAGAGTAAGGGAAATCTCTAAAACATTTTTTATAACTACAGTAACATTCCTGTTAAGGATCTATCTATGAGGACTAACTTCAACTAAAAATTCAAATGGATCCGCTTATCTAAAAAGATGTATATTTATCTAAAAAGATGTATTATTTATGAACATACCTAAATATTTTTAAATGTAGCATTAGAAATAAATACCATCTTGAGTGGAATCAGGATGTGGACAGGAAGAGCTCTTATCAGGTCTCACAAAAAACATCTTCATGTTTTCTCATGACCCCAGAGGCATGTGGCAGAACAGCGTTTCACATGGGTTTTCGGGTTCAAACAAACCTTTCGTGGATTCCTACTTAAGATACACGGGCACATACACACTATTCTGTCATCCTTGTCCCAACAGGGCGGGGAGACAGGGACGGATGGATGGGACAGTACTTAAAGTCTCCTTACCACCTGCAGACTAGTCATTCATATTCTCAGCAATTCAATTAAACTAAATCTTGCTGCCTTGTGGTAAGAAATAGACTTAGAACTTGATGGTGGCAGGAGCTCTGATTAGATGGTATTTCTAAAACCTCCCTATTTGGGGTTCACTATTCCAAAAACAAAGCTCCAAAATGATTTCCTTTTTTATTTATTCATTTATTGATTTATTTTTTAAATGATTTCTGTACTTAAAAACAACCCCAACTAAACAAAATTTCACTGATTTGGAGAACTGGGGACAAGACAAAATTAGAATCAAGAATCAGATGTAGTTAATCTAATGCAGTTATAGTAACTGATAATTTTAAAATTAAAGGCCCAATAGGTACATAATACAATGGCCTAGATTATACTGACATTCGTGGTTTGAGTCCCACCCAGGGCAACATAGAAAGACCCAGTCACAAAAAATAGCTGGGCGTGGTGGCAGGCACCTGTAATCCTAGCTACCTGGGAAGCTGAGGCTGGGGACTGCTTGAGTTGGCGGTACCACGGGCAACGTGAGCCTGCAGTTCCATGGGCAAAAACAGCAAGACCTAGTCTCAAAAAAAAAATTCTTAATTTTTGGACTTCTGATCTGAAAATTAAACTCTGGCCTGGATTCCTCTAGATGAGGTATAAGCTTTCTTTGTAAGCAGAAACTACATCTGACCTTTGAGCAATGTGGGCAGTAGAAGCACTGACGCACCCTCATCCTTCTCACATATAGTCAGTCCTTAGTATTACTGCAGCACATTCATATCCTTGGATTCAACTAAGCGACACCTGCAGTTGAATCTGTGAGTACCGAACCTGAGATAGGAAAAAGCTCACAAGTGGTCCCTACCTATCTGAACCTGTGTTGTTCAAGGGTTAACTGTATTTTTGGCCCAAGGGTCACATGGTCTCTTTCACAACTACTTAACTCTACTACTGTCACATCAAAGAAATCAGATAATACATAACCTGTGGCCATGTTCCAACAAAACTTCACAAAAGAAGGGAGGCCCATTGGTACTCAAAAAGAAAATGACACCCCAGGTAATAGGGTGGGAGGGGAATGAACCCTAGGGATTACAAAGGTGTGAAATTTGTATATAAATAAATCATTTAAAAAAAGAAAAGAAAATGACACCCCAGCTGGACACTAAAATAATCTCACTGGAATGAGGCTGACCAAAGCTGAAAGATGGGGGATTAGGAGTATGGCAGGATGCCAAAGAATGGGTCAAAAAACAGAGAGATATCTAAGGTCAATAGTATTTGTCTTAAATCTATAATATTCAGGAGCCTACATGTGGTAGTTCTGCCCATCCACAAATACTGTAATGATGGAGTTACTGACCAGTCTTTAAATTAGTAAATCAGTAAGTTCTTACACTGTGCCATCAAAAAAAAGTGTTTATTCACCATTTTCAATCTGCACAAAACTCATTAAGAAAATTTTACTTTAGTAAGCTGAGAATCCTGTATTTTCAGTACAGAACTCTGTGAAACACTAAAATCAAAACTGTAGTAAAATGCAACAAAAAAAATCAGATGGGCTATTCACTATTCCAACCTTTTCCAAAGGTTTTTTTCTTTTTCTTCTTTTTTTTGAGACTAGGTCTTGCTATGTTGCCCGGGGTACCATGGACTCAAGCAATCCCCAGCCTCAGCCTCCCAGGTAGCTGGGATTACAGGCACCCACCATGGTGCCCAGCTGATTTTTTGAGACTATATCTTACTATGCTGCCCAGGGTAGTCCGAACCCACGAACTCAAGCAATCCCAAGCCTCTTGCCTCCCAGAGCTTGGACAACAGGAGTACACCACCACACCCATTTTTTTCCAGAGCTTTAAGAAATTTTCAAATACCTGTTTTTCTTCCTTGCTCATCTGTTTCCGGGCTTCTGACTGGGCTTTAAAATATTGGCTCATGTGGGTGAAATCACATTTGCTTAGGTTGGTGATGACATTCTTCTCTTCGTTAGTCATTTCCTAGTCAAAAGAGGGAGACAGAAGAAGGCAGATAGACTAATGAGGCCTCAGGTTTATGTCACATTGTAGTAAAGCACTATTTTATCACTCAAAGGTATCTGGCGAAGCAGTCAATCTACATTGGTGAATCTTGGAAAAAAATTATGTATTCTCTCACAGACTATGTAATTTGTAGGAAAATGTTTACAACAATTACTGAAAAGAGTAACTGCTGTGTGGTTTCTTGGACTCCTGTGCACACCGTAAATGCCTAGGCATGAATACCACCACTGGAGAATCATATACACATATCATTTAATAATGAGCAAAACAGCGCATTTATTCTCTTAGAAATATTCTTCCTGCTCTACTCTCTTATTTCAGTCTCTGTTCACATCCCAATTAGGTTGAATGAGGTTATTTAATTGAGAATAATCAAACTTTAAAATCTCCAAGGCAAATAAAAGCTGTGTAGATTCAAAAGAGCAAGTGAGCAAGATCAAGAAGAGCTGCAACATCACATGTACATCTCTCCTTGCAACAGCAGCCGGAGGGGCAGTCCTGTAGAGACAAATTTTCCTTTGCTTAACTCAAGGTTAAGGTTTTTTGTTTGGACTAATCTGAAAAGCGAGTTGGGAAGAAATGTACTCTTGCTGTTGAAGTCCCTATATCACATAGTAAATAAACAGAAAAACAACCAACTTTTAATACAGTAAAATTCATGAAATTCATATTTTATACCGGGGATATTTTGGGGTAAAATTATTATTACTTAGTTGGTCAATGTTTTTCAAGATGCAATACATGAGCAACAATACCTTTCTCCAGTCTTTAAAGAAATTTTTTCTAAATACTTCCTTAGTAGTATATTCATGGTCGAGCATTTTTGCAAAGAATGTAGCTACTTCTTCTGCTTTGGGGCTCAGCTTCATGACTTTACCTAGAGAAAAAGTGATTCCAAAAAATGAGGTATAGCATTCATGTTCCAAATATACATACTGAGCTCTGGTGACTTCTTCCTTAACTGTAGCCTACTTTCCCAAGGTGTGTATGAAGGCCTGGTGACACGACAGCAACAATGAAGAAAACACGCTGATCTGTGTTACTTGTACAAATTCTCCTTCCCTTCAGCAACCATTTACCTGTATCATTCTCTGGAGACTGCTAGCAAATCAATTTCCAGATGCCTGCTCAGGACAGGGAAGACCTGAGGGCGGTCCAGGGACTGGGCCCTCAGAGGAATTCCTGCCGTGGCTTACCAAGTTGCTCAGGACCAGAAAAGCATAAGGGAGGACAATAGGGGGTAAGAAAGGAATTGTAGGAAAAATAAGCATCTTTCTTCTTTTTTAATTCTTTTTGAGACTAGGTCTTGCTATGTTGCCAGAGGTAGTCCTGATGCCACGGACTCAAGTGATCCCCAGCCTCAGCCTCCCAGGTAGTGGGGATTACAGGCACACGCCACCATGCCCGACTATTTCTTAAAGACCAGGTCTTGCTATATTGTCCAGGGTAGTCTCGTACCTGTAGACTCAAGCAATTCCTAGCCTCAGCCTCCCAGCAATGGGATTAAAGGCACGCATCACAGCATCCGGCTGCTTTTTCAAGACCAGTTCTTGCTATGTTGCCCAGGGTAGTTTCGAGCCTGCGAACTCAAGCAACCCCTGGCCTCTTGCCTCCCAGTGCTTGGATTATAGGCACGTGCCACCACACCCAGCTTTCTTCTTCAAAATCAGATGGGTGGAATATACATAATCTCTGGAGCAGGAAAGCCCAGGCATCCTATCTGAAAAGCTGAAACAAGACCTGCACCTAGAACCTTACTACCTACAGACCAGTGGTATCAGCACCAAGAGGGAATGTTCGCAATGCAGAACCTCATGCCTCAGGGCAGGATAATGAAATTCTAAGTTCATTTTCATGAGAGCCCAAGCTGCTCTGTGGGCAGAGTCTGTGGTACACTGCTCAGGAACACAGGCGCCAGAAGTTGTCTCTTAGGGAGACAGACTTATCCAGAGCACAAGGATGTCTGGGTCTCTTGGCATTGTGCATATGCTTCCTAAAAGCTGTCCTAAAGGAATCCTACTGTTACACAATATATAATGCCAACTGGTTAAGAAATTCTGAATGAGGCTTAGGGGGTTTTGTGCACCTTAATAAGTTAATGAAGAAAAAGTACTTGGTAAAGGAAATCTATGCTTCAATAGTACTCTTTAAGCGGTACTCTTAGGGCCAATTTCCATTTTTTTCCCTTGAACTCCAGTTTTACAACATCTGGATCTAATTCATTACATAATAATAGCATTTAGTTAACTTTTAAAGTAAGATTAAAACTATTCCATTGCCTTACTATTCCATAGGTATTAATAATTCATCAAGGATTTTCATATGCATTATAGAAAAGTAAAATTTAATTAGAAATCCAAGCATTTCAAAACTCAGAAGACATCTCATCTTACAGTGGCTGGGGAGTTAACACCTTGATTGTGGGTACCTAAGAAATTGCACCACAAAATTGAAAATGCTGAAATCTTTAACTTAAAAGGCCAACAGGTGGCGCTGCTCCCTGCCCTGGCCTCCCCCCCGCCCCCCACACCAGGTCTTCAAAAAATCTTTTGCCTTTGAAAGAAGACTGGAAAGACAAGCTGGTTTCTAAGGCTTTCCAGCACTTGTTCACAAATCTCCCACTCTGAGTTGCCCCAGTAAAGTTCAAAGAATTAAGTCACTAGGAATTAAACACATGAAATAAAATAAATGGTGTGAAAGAATGTAAACTGTTCCCTTTTTTCTTTTTATTATTTTTTGGGGGGGGGCATTCGTTTACAAGACTTAACAAATGTAAACTGTTCTTATATGTATTTGGCAAAAACTGAGTTTCATGAGTACTTGGGGAAGAAAAAAAAGGAACTCTTTGGATGACTCTGTTGAATTCTGTATCAAGAGGAAGCATTTTGATGCCTACAGTTTTAGATGAGCTGTTAGAAATGAAATGACAGCTCCCAGCCCCGTGTCTGGTGGAAGAATGATTTGAAAGTTCCTGGCAATGTAGCACCCTGTGGAAAGACTGTGCATTCCAGGAAGAGGAAACTGCTGAGTCAGAGCTGAAAGTTGGAGAGTCTTAGCAGACAGTAATTCACTAATTCAGCCAGTCCACGCACCCACCTCCTCTCCCTTGGCAGGTTCTGAAGAAGTCTGAGAATTCTCTTCCCCAGAGAGTAGGCTGGACTTACAGTACCAATTCCGAGTTGGTCAGACCCCACTTCGGACAGTGCAGAGTAGTTCACACAAGAAAAGACATCCCAGAGGGAAGACCAACCAAGAAAATGCTAGCGCTCTGGATGAAGGACTGTAATGAAGGACTGGGCAGGGCAAGACTGGGGAAGGGACCGGAGGGACCAGTAATGCTCAAGGCCCTGCTTCCCATCTTGGAAACTAAGAGACTCCAAAGGTCAGGTACCCTGGCCTTCTCTCAGAAATCACTTGGAACAACAAAGTGAGATGACTCGTAGAACATTCTAAAATTCTTGGGTAAGCCTAGACTAGGGGCTAAGAATACCTGTATATTAATAAATTATCTTTTTCAAGATTCTAAGCTTTCTCTATATTGCAGTTTTGACTTTGTTCTATTTGAGAGTCTCCAAGAATGACCCACTGTGAGAGATGACAGAATTCTGCCCTGTGCTCTCTGGGCAACATAGTTCAGAACATATTTCTGACACAATCATTTGTCATTGACTACAGGAGTCCTGCTAGACTGCAAGCTCCCTGAGATAAGGGATCAGGCAACACCATTCACTGCTGGTCCTGGTGTCTGACCTTGTGTATGCTGGATAGACATGGTTCTAGTAATTTCCAGCTTGCTAAATTTGCTGTGTTTCTCACTTGCAAGACCTAGTATTTTTAGTATGAATTACAACTTTGCCTATAAGCATCTATGAGTGCAAGATCATTCCTGGTGAGCAGAGAGATGTACAGGAACTCTGAGTGTTCATTATGATGCTTTTCAGCCAGATGTTTCTCAAAGTTCAGTCAACAGAACACTTGCTTCAGAAGTACCCAATGTGACTCCTCACCTACTAAATGAGCCCAGATTTATTTCTCGTGAATCTTAAGCACACACAGTATTAAGGAACAATTTCTGTATACCTTTCTGGACAGTCTCTCGCGAGACTATCTGCATACTAATCTACCGTTAACAGGAAGTAAGTTAAAGTTAAAAGACTAGTCTCAAATCTTTCCACCCAATTAATTGTCAAAATAACTGACAATTAACAGTTGAGGGGCCAATGAAAATCAGGAAAAGTACTTCTTAGTAGTTCATGAGACTTGACTACATAAGAAAAGGCACACCATTCTATTATGTAGTGACAAGAACACTATTTCTACCTAGAGGCTATTGGTAGACTAGTCTTCAAACAACTACTACATGAGTTATGCGCAGATAAGCAGCTTGTCGGTTTTCATTACATGGCTGAAATACATACTATCATTCAAGTAAAGCTTTTCTAGTAACTCTTGCATAGAGTTAGTTCTTTACAAATGAAGTTGAGATAGAAATATTTAGCTGTGGACCAGGTGCTATGAGTGATGTAGATGGGGCCTTTTAGAACCATAAAAATAACACATTTAGCCTCTTTTGTACAGTACCTTTCCAACACCTAGTAAGTCTGTAGGCGTTAACACTAAATGGCCTGTCCCCTAAACCACACATCATAAAGCAAAACAGAATGCACATAGTGTAGGCTCCTTCCTCATTTTCTATTCCTAAACAGGTTCTTTTCTTGGTCAAAAATTGGACAACCTTGGAACAACTTACCATCATAGTAAAACTTGACACTCTCTGGCAGAGGTTCATATGGTGGAGCAAACACCGGACCTTTATGTTCTAGGAATTTCCATTTGATGCCTTCAGGATAGCGTTCTTCCTCCCACCTTTAAAAGACAAGGTGTAACATCTCATTTAGCGATTGCAATCACTATCTAAACCATGTACTAAATGCAAAAGTAATTGTCTGCTCTTGGGACTGGGGCTCTGGGATGACTCCTGCCCATGTTCAGGGCCTGGTCAAAAAGAAAACACCCTTCAGCTTTGAAAGTCTCCATTCCTAACAAGAAAGACGGAGTGCTCAGATCAAGTACGACAATGCAGTTCAAAGATAATGGATGCAATCACCACTCACAGAGTTCAGTACCAAACACTTGTCTTACTACAAATCAAGTAATTAAGACCACAATGGTACTTATGGCAAAGGTATTATTTATGCTGCCAACACATCGGATAAGGCCTGGGAGTGGAGATGCCGGGTCAAGCAAGTGAGCTATACAGGAGAAAATAAACCTGGGAGAAAGCGAAGATAGGCCATGCAAATTCCTTTGTTGAGGTTAACGTACTTAGGTGTTGTCAAAGGCTATCTAACAGACGTTGATAAGTGAATCTAAAGTTTACTAGAAACAAAAAGAAGCCTATTCAAAAAGGATCAAACATACAAATGACACAATGATCGCGATATATATATCAGCTATATGAAAATTAAAAATTTCCTATTGCTTGTCAAAACACTAAATACTTCAAGTATCCCTATGAAAATATTCTAAATTACAATACTATTATCTTACCTAAGAAAATTAATGACTTCCTACAATAATTCTAAATATCCACACCCAAATCTTCCCATTTATATCCAAAATGTTATTTTGCAAACCAGGATTCAATTAAGGATCATACATACTGCAACTGGTTAATGGCTCAAGTATCTTTTCCCTACAATTACACAGATCCACAGATCTTCTCATCACCATGATCATTTTGTTTTTTAAGAGTCAATGTCTTACAAATAGAATATTTTTAAAAGGTTCACATATTAAAACCTTCACTATGCTACCTTAAATGAAAAGCCCTCCAGTTCTGCAGAGACCTTCTGAAGATTAACTATGGACATTTTATTATCTCCTATAACCTTCTAATTCCAATTGTAAACAAATTTCAGAAATTGCAAATAAAAATTCTACATCTCATACTTTCACATGCAAAAGATGAGCTTTACACTATATTAAAAAAAAATAAACTCAAAATGAATCAAAGATTCAAATATAAGACCAAGAACTATGAAACTAAGGAAACATAAGGCAAAGCTTCATGACATTGGCTTTTAGCAATTTCTTAAAGATTTCTTAAAGATACCGCACCAAAAGCACAGGTAACAAAAAAATTAAATAAACTGGATGACAAAGTATTTGTGGGAATATCAATTGGTGTAGTCACCATGGAAAACAGTATGACAGTTTCTCAAGTTAGACATATATTTACTACATGATCCAGTAATTTCACTCCAAGAAATATACCTAAAAGAATGTACACAAATCCATGTATACAAATGCTCAATTCATAATATCAATAAAGTGGAAAAAACCTAAGTCCCTATGAATAGATAAACAAAATATGATTTAGTCATACTATGGAATGCCATTCAGTCTTAAAAATTAAGGGAATTCTGACACATGCTACAACATGGGTGAGGTTTGAGGACAGTTTCTTAAGTGAAATGAGCCTGTCACCATGGGAGAGATAGTAGATGGTTCTACTTATATGAAGGACACAATAATCAAATTCACAGACACAGAAAGGAGAGTTACAGTCTTCATGCACGAGAGGACAAGGAAAGTGGTTTAACAGTTTCAGTTTTGTATGAAGAAGTTCTGGACAAGGATGGTTGGTGATGGCTGTACACAATGTGTAAGTATTTACTGCCATTCAAACTGCACTTAATCTAAGATGGTACGTGCTGTGCTTGTGGATTTTATAACAATTTAAAACACTTTTTGAAAAAGACTCAAAGTCAAAATTTAATGAAATCTTAAGACCTCAAAGGTGTAACATGAAAGATCCTTTACCACCTCTATCAATGATATGAAACTGGTAGGTATCTCCAAACTACATGTTGGGAATGGAAAGGCCTTGGTGAAGGAACACACTCAAACTTCACAGTCACTCTCCAAACCAGAGCAGATACAAAGGTTATATACATATGTATGATGCTCTTACACCCGTGAGAGTAAACACAGGAAGGCCTATCTGTGGCAGTCACACATAACTGAGGATTCTGAATGCTGTTTTCTTGTCTCTTGGGACTTGATTCCATTCTTCCCATCAACTCCAGTATTTTAAAATTAAATGCAAATTTCTTATAATTTCTCTTCTCATTCTGAGAACTCAATAATTTCTTTATACCATTGAAGCAAATAAAAGAGATTCAGTGAAATCACTTAGCACTAAATAAACCTAAATAAACATATCCAATGGATAGGTATATAAATTAACAACTATTATCATGTAACACTGAAGTCTTCATCAAAAGTTTTCCAACAAATTAATAAGATCATTTAGATCTTATTATTTAGACATCAAGTGACTTTCTCTGGTAAGGTGGACTTACAAATTCAAGTTAAGTATCAATTTAGTAATTTGTGCTCAAAGGGAGCCCACAGAGCAGGCAATGTGTTTGAGAAAAGAAACATTCACACACTTTGAAATCAAGGTCCCAGGCAGTTAACAAGTATCTCAGAATATACTATAAAATGAATATTTGTAATTTTTAAAATTTCAGAAAATAAGGCACATACTAGAGCTTTCTAGAAGTTAATCTCTGGAATTAAGAACAGTTTCTCTGGTTTAAAGAATGGTTTGAACAGAGTGTTAATCTATATTCCATAAATTTCTTACCACCATTACTGATTGTATCCAGGAGTCTTGAACTTTTTTTTTTTTTTTTTGAGACTAGGTCGCGCTATTTTTGCCCGTGGAACCACAGGCTCTCATTGCCTGGGGTACCACAGACTCAAGCAATCCCCAGCCTCAGCTTCCCAGGTAGCTGGGATGACAGGCGCGCGCCACCATGCCCAGCTATTTTTTTGGAACTAGGTCTCGCTACAGACCCCAGGTGGGACTCGAACCGCGATCCCTAGCCCCGGCCGCTTCAGAGGCTGAAGCTTACAAGCACGAGCCACCGTGCCCGGCAGAACTTTTAACACTATTTTCTTACATCATTATCCTAACTCATACAGTATTTGACCTTTGCTAAGAGACACAAAACTCCACTTTATGTCTTACCAAACTCCAGTTTTTCCACCTTTTTAGAAAAGAAATGGGACTTATGTTCCAATAAGTCAGCCCAAACAAAAAAGTATACCGAACTCAAGGCAGAGCTGAAATATTATCCGGCTAGAAATGGAGGACACACATTTAGTAAGTTTTTATGAGTACAGTCATCACCTGCACAAAATGTAATTCAGTAAAGAAACCCACAGAGTAATCAAGACCATTTTCCCAACCCCATAATTATCAAAGAGAAGGATCAAAGGGATTTCTTTGGAAGCAGGATGAACAAGTCTACAAACTTTTAGGAAACGCAAAAGGATCTGCCTATCTGCCAGCTGGTACAGTGTGTAGTTCTTTCAAGAGGAACCGGAAAAGTGAGAGTATACACCATTAAGTTGGGAAAGGCTGCACCATCAGTTAAGAGGCCAATGATTCCTGTGCTCTACTTCTAGGAATGAACCTGTAACATTGAGCACTATGCTTAAGCTTATGCGCAAAGCCTAACAGGCTTGAAAAAAGCATACATTCTGCAGTCTTTTTAGGCTTCCAAAGTCACAGCTTCTCAGACTTAGATGTGTGGCGATATTCCTAAGGCTTTCACTACAGAAGCAAAATTAGGTTACTGAGATCCTTAAAGGGTACCTAATTCTACACACCAGGTTATAGCAGGGTAAGAGCACATCTGCTTCAGGGCCTAATAAGAGTCAAGACTCCAAAGGAAGGAGGAAAACAGCAGGGCGCTAATGACGACAAGGAAGGGAACTTGTTCATGCAACATTTTCTGAGCACCAACCACAGACCCTGAGAGGTGTGACAGACTAATAAACTACTGACTCACCATTTTCATTACAATAACCCCCAGCTTATAGAATCATTTAATATTTAAGGCATCTTATTAACTATAAAAACCTTTAAATATGTCAAAGAAAAAATGAAATAAATAGGAAAATAAGACACAGTGTTTTCTCACTGACCTCTGTAAAGGCCCAGGATTCCCTTACTTTCTGACTTGTGTGTCCACATTTTCCTTTCAACTCACATCTACGGCCACAGCTATGCCACTTCAGCTCTGCCACTGCAGTTCTGCTCCTTTCAGGAATCACTCTAGCCATGCATCTCCCCTTCCCTCAGACGTGCGGGAGACATTACTAAGTCGCAGCATACATACATACTACTCTAAGATTCTCTACATGAACTCGGAGTCATATTCAACTCAAAATTGGATACAAAAAAAGGCATAGAAGAGCTAAAAAGCAAAATAACAAAACAGTAGTTTTGTTCCAACATGACAATCTAACCTGTAGATTTAAATTTTTCAAAGTAAATGTGTTGCTGGTATAAACGTGCAAAATTTTAAGAAAACTCAGTATTAAGGAATACAAGTTTATTTCAGATTTTTAAACAAAATAAATTCCCATCTAAACACCCTTCTCAAAAGTAATGCTGGCTACTGCTAAATGCCCTGTCCTCCACAAAAACTGAATCTTCACTGCAACGTGAAGACAGCGGCTGCTGTCTGTGAGTGGCTGCTCCTCCTCACAGCCCTCAATATTCTGAAACACACTAATCTTTCCTAATCTGGGACACTGAGCAAAGATGATGCATCACGCATGGCTTGTGCTTACCAAGCATGTGTTTCAATGAATTACCAGTTTCTCAGCTTTCTAACAGACTTTCCTTTCATATTTATGTTAAATGACTTTTCATATTAGGGTTCTTAGCCCTGCATTGTAAATATTTTCCCTTAAGATTTTTGGAAAATGGCACGAGTTTAATTTTGGTGTAGTCAGACTTAGAAACCTTTACCTTATGGGTATGATTATGTCTGGTTTCAAAAGCTCTTCACTACTCTACAAACATAAATATAGTCAATCAAGGTTTTCTTCTGGTTACTTTTTTAAACAAAAAAGGCTGTTTCCCCAGTATGATTTATAAAATAAACCATCCTTTTCCTTACTGTCATAAGTGCTGTTTTCTTGTTAAATTTACACTTACACTTACACTTACACTTACACACACACACACACACACACACACAACACAGAGGCATTAGTTTTACAATCTCTTCATACCAGCACTGGGATGTAGTTTTGAGATCCAACAGCTTAAAAGCTATTTAATATTTTCACTAGGAACCGAAAACATTTTAAAAATGTTATTCTAAAGAGATTCTCTTTTAAGTACTACACTCTTGTACTCTCCCCCAAATATCAGGAGATTAATTTTAATAATTCAACAATACTGCTTATTAAGCTGTGGAATAAGAGCTGACACTTTAACTCGGTGCTGAGATGTTACCATTTCCACTTCTGTTCCTCTTCTTTCTTCGGCTTCTTTTTCTTGCTATCTGGCTCAGGAGCTTTTTTATCTTTATCTTTATTCTTGGGTTTTTTCAATTTACCATCCTACAAAGAAACATGGCAAGAAAGCACTTAAAAAATGACCAATCATGTTTCCAGAAGTAGTGGTAAAAGGTCATTAGGAAGAAAAATTATAGTCACAAAATATTAAAGGAAAGGTTATTATGTTCAATTTTCTCAAAATCTGACAGATGAACAAAAATTTACTGGTATACCTTTATCTAGGCAATATTGCCTCAAACTCCCTCACAAATGATTATCTAAGTAATTAAAAACACAGATTCTACATAAGAGGAGTCAAGGAAACAGTAATCTTTATTTTATTTTTTTGGTCTCAGGGGAGTTTGGGAAACACTGCTTTCCAGGTAATCCCAGGAATTTGCTCTAACCCAAACCTCTTCTATTACCACAGAATAATGGAAACAGGACATTGTGCATTAGATACTTCACATACAGACTGAAAGTTAACTTCTAAGCATGTCTAGTATACTTCTGTCACTGCTATCTGCATATACAAAGTCATGAAGCAGCAAAGAAGGTCTTAATAAGATCATCAATTCTTCTAGCAGTATTTCTTTAAGAGACTAGATAAGTTGTCAAAGAGGAACAGGGAAAAAAGCATCAAACCTGAACAAGTGTAATTCAGCAACAAAGGAGTCAAAAACAAAATACATACACATCCATACAAAAAGGTACTATTCAATGGGTGGGGTGCCCTGGTCAACAGAATCTAAACTTGATGGAAGAACAGTTTCCTTTATCTTAATCATTCAAGAGAAATTAAGCAATAATTTAAGATTCAGCATGTTTTATATAGCAAAAGAATGTAATTTTTAAATTATCTTAAAATCAGTTACAGAATGACAGTTTAAAAGAACCTTACAGACACTGATTTGACCTTCTAGCTGCAGCAATCAAGGAAACTCAAGGGCTTTATCACTAGCTCTAAGTCTCTACCGACAAGAAGAAATTTACCAGAAAAGCAACAAATTGTAACTCAGAGGAATGACTGGAATCAATAACTGGACTACATAGTAAGTTGGGGTGGGGGAAAGACTGTACTACCAACATATTTTTAAAAAGGAATGGAAAACAGAAATGCCTAAGTGTTTAGGAGGAGCACATTCATTCAGATGTTTACTATTTTGGCTGAAACACCACAGGAAAAGGAAATGCTTCCAGTTAAGGTTTTTCTAAATAACTTTTGAACAGGCATGCAGAGGGTTCATCAGGAAACTATCAGCTACATTTTATGTTGTCAAGTCTCAAAATGGGATAATCAGTCACTGAGAAACATCAGAACAATTCCCAGAAATGAAAAAACTATAGCCAGCCAGTGACATGTGGGGTTTCTGCAACAGTAAGGTCATATTAAAATTCAGCCTCTCAAAAAAAAAAAAAAAATTCAGCCTCTCCATCTGCACCTTTTTTTCTCCCCCCCATAAGAAGATTGCTAAAGAGAAAAATCTTAAGTCAACCATTGCATTTTCCAGATAGTTTAAGTTACAACCTTCCAAATTCAGAGAAAACGTATAAATGCAACAAAAGCATAAAGGAGATAAGAGAAAATGAGCAGCTAGTTTTGTATTTCTTTATTGCCCATACTAGTCTGTACTGGAAGTGGCATTACTTACTAACTACCACTATTCAATATTCACTGTTAGCTCCATCAATTGGCTTGCATAAAAGCTTGACCTGTTAAGAATAGACTAGCTGTCAGAAGAGTTGCAATTCTCTAAATCTAGGATCGATCATCTCTCTACAGCTTAACCTACTAGTGTGGTTTCATTAATGACCCTCTCTCTGTTCTTGGGGAGTTAAAGTCCTGTAGGAGGCAATCAAAGGTTAGTGTGCTGGTTCTGAAACTCAGACTGCATGGGATCCTGGCTTTACCAAATAGTGGCTGCCTGACTTGAGGAAAAAGATTCAACCTCAGTTCCTGCAACTCTAAAATGGAGATGATAGTAGTAATTATTTATTCCTAAGGGTTGTTCAAAGTATAAAATAAAAATAATACAAAGTAAAGCATTGAAGAATTACACCTGACATGCACTAGGCAGCCATTACACTTATTACCATTATTATTCTTACTACTACACCATGACAGATTATACCCTGTCCCTTACTATCTTTACTGCTGTAAGTTCAAGTTATGGACTTTACACTTTCAAAACCATTTTACCCCAAGATGGGGGTTACTTCAAATGCAGCCTATGAATGAAAACTCACCCAATTCCTTTTTCTCTTAGTATAGTTCAAGATTAAGATCCTAATGAATTTCTGATTTTTTTTTCTTGAATTACCAACAACACTTTTGGTATGAGAAATACAAAGTGCTAAAAGAAGGAAGCATGTCACTGTATTTTTAATCTACCACAACATCAAATAAGTTACTTAAAAAAGTATTTGGTCAATTAGGTTTAAGGGAAGCTACAAACTGGAAAAGAAAAAAGGAACATGTGTGGTGCGCCAAACAAAGTGCACAGTATGTACTACGTTAAGCTCTGGAGCACAAAAGAATCTGGTGTGCAAAAGAAACAAAGGAAGGCAGTGTGACAAGAACAAGGAAAAATCAGAAAAGAGGCACAAGATGAGAGAAACACAAGCTCCAGGGGTCAGAATGGGAGGAGTCATAGTAAAGAGCATGAATTTTATAAGATGTCCAAGGGGTAATCAATGAAATTACATTAAACAGGGTTGATTACAGCACAAAAAACATTCTTAAGTCTTCTGGATTGTAAGCCAAAATAGAATTTATTTTTTGTTAATATTTTCCCTGCATAGACAAAGGCTAGATAGCTTCTCTACAACATCAGCTGGCAGCATAGCTAAAGGGAGACACTCATAAAGGTTGAGGGACCTTTAGATTAAGAGTGCTACATACAGCATACTTCCCAGAGGTTCTCTATAACTGATGGATAAAATTCCTAACATCCAAATCCAAATCAGCCTTCACACTTGTTTTACAGAAAACCTCCTATTTACATTCAAGTCCCAAAGTCTTGCTTACTAACCTCTTCTTCCTCTAGTTTTCGTTTCTTCTCTTTCTTGATATCTTCTGTTTTAATTTTCTTAGGCTTATAATCAGCACTAGAAAAGGAATATGAATATGCAGTTAACCAAACCATGATTCACCCAGAAGATAGGACTTCCAAACTCTTGGAGACCTCCAAGGCAGACACAGTTGTCAGTAGAATGGAGAAAGTAAAGAAGGCCAAACCTAGGATCAATAGCTTTTAGTCCTATACAGAACAATAAAGACAACTTTACACTACACACAGGCCTGGGAGAGGAGTCTGGGATATACACAGAAGCAGAAACCACTCGAAAATGGTATCCAGGAACCAAATGCACAGTGTAAAAACGGTTACTACAAAGTAATAGCTGGTTAGGATGGGGAGAGAAGAAATGCTGTATAAATACAAATTACATTCACAGGTGCACTTCCCTAACTCCTTTTGCCCCAACCTCACTTTCTTTCAAAAGCCCCTTGCAGATTCTTGGAGCATACAGGGCTATACAAGATTGAATACGTAAATAGATATTCTTCATTTAAGTGTCAGGTAGTTACTCACTTGCTTATCAAATCCCATTTCTCATAAGTCAAAGAGATATCAACTATCCAGCACATGCATCACAAATTCCAAACAAGTAAATCACAATGCAGTTTTCCTGGGTATTGCGCTGACATATCTCACATTTATTCTTTAAACAACTTCTTAAAAAATTCTTTGATTTTTAAGAAATCAAAGCAATTTAGAGATATACTCACTCATCTTCATCTCGGGGCCTCTTTAACGGTTTTATGTCCTCTTTAGGAGGAGCAAAGTAGCCATCATCTTCAGGTTCATCTTTAATTCGTGGTGGACTAGAAAGAAAAAAATTGCTAGTCAACAAGTATATATGAAGTAATCCAAAGTGAGGATACAGTACAACACACTGAGAACAAGCTAAATTATTCATAACACTCAATTACACACATTTTAAGGTTTTCCCCCATGAGCACCTTATTTCACAGGTTACTTACTATAATCCCACTGAAACAGATAATATTGTCCTCATCTTACAGCTGAACAGAGCGTATCAAGGCTCGGGGTCAATTTTGCACCCTTATTCTTTTCTACCAACACATTAGCTGCCTCTGCCAGTACAACCTGAATGACAACAGGAACAAACTGACATTGTTTCCCTGCCTTGCATGAGGGGTTTGCTAAGTATCTGACCCCACAGATGGTCTGAACCAATTATTCCAGTGCTCCAAAAGCTTTTACAAGGTATATAAAATGATGTATTAAACTTCGAACCATAAAGTTCTAAAAATCTTGCCAAAATGTGACATATCTAGTCACAGAAAAATCGCCAAGCTGACAGTGCTGCAACTGAATGGCACTCACTCTTTAAATGAGGCCTGAACAAAGTGAAGGCATTCAAAGTCACATCTACTTAGTGTTACCCTGTTCTGTATGTCCACTTGTTTTATACTGTAAGAAGTATGCGTTTTAGAGAGGTGTTTTTTTGTTTGTTTTTTTAAAAAATAGTTTGACATCTAAATATAAAAGAAAAAGATTTTGCCCGACAGTGATCTTAAGCCAAAAAAGAAGAACAAGTTTTAAAATACACTGTGAAACCAGCAATCACCAAGCCCTGGGCTGGCATCTCTCATCGGAACCCCACTGCTCACAGTAAGATGTGCCCACAGATTCGGTAACTCAGTGTATGTGTGGGCTCCCAAAACAAAGCTGCCTGTCTCCAAAAGGACCCAAGGAGTAAAAATCTAGACTCAGCTGTAAAGGAAGTCGGAATACTCATTGGGTTTCAGGAGTACAACCAGGCTGCTCTCTTCTCTTCCCCAAAGCATTGCTGCTTTCAACAGAATTTGAATGTTCAGAGATTAGTTTTCCTTCTTTTCTCTGTACACAACCCTAAATGTCAATCTCTACAATTACTGCCCTTGCCACAGAAATTACCAACAGTTCTAAGGGTCCAAGATCTCCAAAAACTGCACCAAAAGGAAAAAAAAATATTGGGATTTACCTAATTAGTTAAGGAAATAGTAGATTCCAGTATTGTCACCGGTGAAGTTAAAAACATGTGGGCAGGGTTACCAGGCCCACAGGAAGTTCTAAAACAATTTACCAGAAAACTGTGAAGCACCTGGATTCTCTATAAAGACACACATTCAAGTTAGCAAGCTTCCAGCAAATGAATATAAATGCCGCTGGAATATAAACACACCTGAAAGGTGTGTTCCTAGTCTCCTAAGTCAGCAAATCTGAAACAAAACCAAGGACTACAAACCAAGTCCAGAGGGTCTACCCATATTTAAGTATTAATTTAATCAAAGTGCTAGGTGGTCTCTTGGCAGAAAATAGTTATACCATGGTTCAGTCACCTTAAGAAACCAGAACAACTGGACTATCTTGGGTAGCTTTGCATTCTAAAGAGTCTTGAGCTTTATTATTCCACATTCCTAGAACAGTTACACAATGGGCCTGAAGAGGGCACCTGCTTCTCTATGTCTACAGGGCCCTGGAACATACATGGCAATTTTCAAAGATATTCCCAAGCAAAACTGAAAGCGCAAAGCTTTAAGAAGGCAAAACTCTCTGAACACTTTGTCCTAGTCAATAGTGCAAACACTTCCAACAATATCTAGTAAGTACATTCTGTTACTTGTATGCGTGAAGTCTATGATCATAAACATCTAGTTTTTTGAAACTAGACATGAATTTGGGGCTTATTTTAGGGAGTTGAGATTGATGACAAAAACAGAATCAAAACTGCAAAAACTATGCAGAAAAGTGATTTTTTATATGTACATTTCCCTTTCCTAGAAAAAATATTTCTACTCCAATCTATACCCATCCTTAAAATGCAGGTGAAGTAATTTATGAGCCAAGAAAAAACTCAGTAGGATTTTTTCAGAAAATGCTCTAATTACTACCAATGTATGGTGGAGTTTCCTTCTAGGGTAATGAAAATGTTTTGAAATTAGTGGGGTATGGGAAGGTTTATAAGCATGAACATTATTAATATACTAAAACCCCATAAACTACACATTCTAAAAATAATGAATTTCATGGTGTGTAAAATGATCTCAAATGTAAAAAAAGTTCTTCCTGGCAACCTTCTCTACTCAAAATAACTTTCTGGAAAATATGCTGGTCAACCAGTCTCACTAAATGGCTCTATAGAAACACTCACGTTCCTTTAGACCCAGTGCTCTCACTGCCGACTTCCCTGTAAACATGGAGGCAGCCAGCTCAACATGCTTTAGGTAAACTCAGACAAGACGACGATGTGAGCATCCAGGTGGCCAGCAGAGGAGTCTTACCTAGAAAAGCCATTTTCCTTCTCCTTCTTTATTTTTGCTTCCCCAGAGGCTCTAATCTGTAAAATAAAGCAATAGTGATTAATTAGTACTTTGAAAGGATTCAATCTAAAGAATTTAGTTATTTAAGACTACTTTCTTATTTGAGAATATTTGGTCTCAACTTTTACAGTACCTTGATCCCAGACTGACTTCTTGTTACCAAACTAAACAGGTGGACCAAATGACTCAACATTTTTCTAAACTTGATTTTTCTATTTTTCAGGAAGAACTCTTCAGTTTACTGGGAAATATTTCCCTTCAAAGTGGTGAATTTTTTATCTTTAAATGATGCTATCCTCCAATAAATATACCCCCATTGCCCTGGGCAATGCAGAAAGGAAATAAAGCAGTTACCTCTGAAAAGAGGAAAATGAAGGTCACCAAAGTAGGGGTGAAAAACAGAGGTATTTATCTCCCCCACTAAATCATCTCCTATTTCACATTTCCTTGAATTCACCAAGTTCTAACATATGTTTTTCAAATATTAAAATTTGAAAAATTAAAGCCGGGCATGGTGGCACATGCCTGTAGGTGGCAACCTAGGAAGCTGCAGCCAGGGCTAGGGATCGCGGTTCGAGTTCCGCCTGGGGCCCGTAGCGAGACCTAGTTCCAAAAAATATCTGGGCGTGGTGGCACGCGCCTGTAATCCCAGCTACCTGGGAAGCTGAGGCTGGGGATTGCTTGAGTCTGTGGTACCCCGGGCAACGAGAGCCTGCGGTTCCAGGGGCAAAAATAGCGAGACCTAGTCTCAATCAATCAATCAATCAATCAACCAATTAATTATATATTTAAAAAATTAGTACTACTCATAAAATATGACACGGGTTGATTTAGTACTGAGAAATAGAGTGACTTTGGTTTTCAGTTTAAGATTATGAAGACACCATTTCACGCAAAGGCCAAAGAACCTCACCCATGCCATTCAGGTCCTTTCATTACCTGCTTGTAAAGGCAAACATAAGGAACAGTGTACCCCATATCTCTTCCTTCCCCACTGTAAAATCCTGTACCTTTTCCTCCTTTCGTTTTTCCTTGTCTCTGTCTTTATGTTTGTCTTTATGCTTTTCTGAACTTCCATCTTTGTGTTTGGTTTTCTCCTTCTCTTTGTGTTTTTTTTCAGAATCTTTATGTTCACTGTGAAAAGTAAGACACAAGGAATTAGCCCAGAGTAAAAAATTACAGACCACAATGGTTCATCTCACAATATACCTTAAGAAAATATGAAGTGTGAAAACCTACAATGCCTTAAATATACAGTTCTGAAAGAAGGGTCAAGTACAAGTTCTCAGATATACAGGACTTTCTCATGTTTGATGTTTTTATTTTCACTAAAGAACAAAGAAACCAAACAGAAATGTAGGCATTTCAAAAAATACATCATTTTTTAAAAAATGACAAAGGATATATTAGCAATCCCACTATATATCCACAATATTCTACCAGCAAAGAAACTGCTATGATAGCTCCAACTTCTGCATTCACATCTGATGTCAGGGAATAAAGCAATTCTCCATAACTGCATTTGGTGGCCCTGTGCCAGACTTGCGACATCATGCATGTAGCAGGGCTGGGCTTCACACAGTAAGAAGCCCAACACAGGGCATATTTCCCGCTACCTTTAGCTAGGAAATGCCTCTCTCTTCCAGATGGAGTCTTATAAATCCTGACCTTTTTCACACATTAAGAAAAGACCCATCTAAAAGCCAGGGCTGTTGACATACTAGAACTGCTGTTCTAGTATGGTAACATACTCTAAAAGGTAACACTGCCTTGGAAAGCAAAACATGCTATTACAAAGTCACTGAAATGTACACACTCTGGTGTCTATCAACTAGAAAGTTCTCGATGAGAAATAACATTACACACAAACATTCATTTTAATACTTCCCATATGCAAACAATAAGCCACAAAGAAACTTGGCAGTAACGAGAACGAGAAACTAATATTTCCAAATGAAGTACCTAGAATGAAGTAATCTGAATCTTTTTTTTTTTTTTTTTTTTTTTTGAGATTAGGTCTCGCTATTTTTGCCTGTGGAACCGCAGGCTCTCGTTGCCCGGTATACCACAGACTCGAGCAATCCCCAGCCTCAGCTTCCCAGGTAGCTGGGATTACAGGCGCGCGCCACCACGCCCAGCTATTTTTTTGGAACTAGGTCTCACTATAGGCCCCAGGCGGGACTCGAACCACGATCCCTAGCCCCAGCCGCTTCATAGGCTGAAGCTTACAGGCACGAGCCACCGTGCCCGGCCAGTAATCTGAACCTTAGAAATATACATGAAAGTGTTTATGACACAGAAGGAAAAGTATATATAATAAAAGCTGCATGTGGACAAAGACTGACGAGGCAACAAACAAAAATCACGAAGTGTAATTGCAGAGGGAGGAACAGTAGTACATGACTGCTTTCTTCAGTCTACTGGACAGCATTAAGGAAGCTCGCTTACTGCACCTGTCAATATATTCCAAGAGAAAAGTTCAAATTCAAGTGCTATGCACTGAGGTGTGGGGCAGTGAGGAGAGAGATCAACCTAGCTGCTGGAGAGCTGACAGTAACTTCAGTGACAGGGGCAGTCAAACCCACAGAGACTCAAGCAGCCCTCATATTTCCCACCATAGACTGTATTTCCCATGTCACATTTTGCAACTTCAACTCAATAAAAATAGCAACAGCTCGTTGAGCTATGACTATCCCATGAAGTCTGTTCCCCAAAGAGATCTGGCCAACATATGTGCTATTTTAAGTTCAAATAGGGAAAAACAATGGATGGCAATCAGCTAGGTGAGGGTCACAGAACATGGGTAAGGAAAGCATCTGCTGTTCTATCTCTGTAAACAAAAGGAGTCCCAACTCAAGATTGATTTATAAATAAGTATAAACTCCAAAAAAATCCAACCAGGAGAACAGAGAAGCTTGCAGAAACAGGGCTACCATTTTAGGGAAAATTCAGGAACTATCACAGATGGGGGAAAAAAAACCGGTGCCCATTTTCTTCTGTTTATGTACTCCTCCTTCTATGTGGCTCTCACTAAGTTACTAAGTTGTGCTACACACTGAAACAGCAAAATTCTACAAGAGCAAAGCTTCTCTTTTTAACTCATGGGGCTGAGTCTAGGTTCCAGTGTGCTTGGAGGAACACGGTGACCAAGCTCTCCCATCATGTTTTTTGTCTCAGCATCATATCACTCCACTCAATGTTTCAGGATGTGTTTCTAGCAAATCATAAGGTTTTATTGCGGAAAAATTTAAAGAAATTTTTTATTTATTTTATTTTGTGAAAATGGCTCCCAAATGCATAAACAACCTTACTTCCAATTATCATTAATTTCTCCAGAGTGAAATGTCTGGTGCACTAGCAAAGTTAATGAGACTGCAACCAATTCTTCAGGAGTTTACACACATGAAATCAAAGGCACATGACTTAATTATTACCAGCAAAATTCTTGAGCGCTTACTGATATGCTGTGCAAGTTTTAGGTTTATTTTTTTCACTATACTACTCTATGAGGAATTAATGGCCAGCTATGTTGGTTTTCGGCCCCCCCCCCCCCAAGAAAAAAATTTTCAAAGCTAACACTGTACCTGACATTTTCAAATACCCCATTTCATTCAACCCTGACAACAATCCTAAGAGGCAGACTTTACTACATGCCTTTATGTTGACTTAGAAACAAAGAAGCAGAGGAGCCGGTGGTTCAAAGTTTTATTCAAAGTTACAAAGTCAGAAAGAAATAAAGTTGAGATTTAAACTTGGTATTTTCATCTACAAGTTTCAGGCACTGCCCACTAAATCATTAACAATGTATTTTGTGAAGCTGTTACTTATCACTTAGGGTACACTAGGATTAGAGGCATTTGTCCAGCCTGAGATTTGATAAGTAAGGTAAATTGTATTAACTACAAGTAGAAACTTTCTAGAATAGAGAGCCTGGAAATCAGAAATGACAAAAACCTCTAGGAGAGCTACCTCCCCCTGTGTCCTCCAGTAACTTTAAATGTCAGATTCAGGAATGTGAGTTTAGGAATCTGCCTACTTATGTCTTACCTCCCTGCCTTAATCTCTTTTCCAATGAAAGCAACAAATCTTAAAATATGAGTTTGTTTTACTAGAAAACTGGCTTTTGTGCCTCTTGGGAATCAGCATAGGCACTGAGAAGGGTACACATAGTGCTTCCATTTTCAGCTTTTCTGTTCATTATCAGAGAACAGAGTTAAGCGAAAAGACGTCAACAAATGACAAGGCAATGAGACAGTACCCAGGCCACCCCAGGAAAGTGAAAGAAGTCAATGGTACTTCCTCTCCCTGCTAGCCAGAGGGAAATCTACACAGGAAATGCAAAGTTCCTGCTAGAGCAATAACTCCTTTGTAGACCATAATTAATCACAAAGACCAGAATGAGATGAAATTATCGACCTGCCTTCCCAAAAGGAAGGCATCCTCCTCTACTCCCAACTGTTCAGATGTGAGAGTGCAAGTTCTGATTTTTACACTAAGTGAGCTCAGATGATTAGAGAGTAGGGACATCTTGTGGCACAATGCCTTCCACTGGGCACTGCTAGAAATTTAGGTTCACAAAGGGAGCCCGATTAGGTCTCTGAATATACTGCTAACAACATATCTACCTCTGAGGTGCTATTCCTACCTCCACCTCCAGAAATAAAGAGCAGAGTCCAAGGAATTCCACCAGTACATCCCCAGACCCCACACTGGAGGACAGCCTGAGAGCAGCCCTCAGTGCCAGTGTTTCTTAAGAATCTACCCTGACAAAGTGAATAGCAAATGCTTGGAGAGGAGGGGGGAGACCTGGGGGTACAGAAGGATGTCTAAGGCTATCTCATGGAAGCTGGAAAGTGCACTTGACAGTGGTAGAAAATGGAGCCAGTTAAGAATACCTGTCACCACTCAGAATTCCCTAGAGTGTACCTCTTTTTTGGAAAAAGCTTAAAATGAATTTTGCTTTCATGGTTGAAGAGTAACACCTTTCCCACTGACAGCAAAATAAGAGATCACCTAAGTCTTTACACTGATCCTGCTACTTTCCCACACATTACAAGACATAAAATGTCAACATCATAAACAGGCTTTAAGCATAACTTGATTAAACTGAAGGCTGTAACACTGGCCATTCAGAGATGGTAGAGAACAGATGTTTGAGGAACTAACGGAACTTCTGTGGATTTAAATAAGAAAACTAAATTGAACTGGAAGAAACCCCCCCATAGTGAGCAGCCATTTAAGAATGAGCAATTCATTTAAGAATGAGTTGAATCTGGACACTGATATGAAAAGTAGCCAGCGTTCTTAGCACCTCAGCAAATGGTCACACTGGGATAAAATAGGAACTTCACTATCAGGACATCTGAGAGAGGAAACACCTAATAACTGGCTTTGCATAGATGCCGACTCCTCGGCTCCGGGCTCACATTTATCTGGGAATAAAGATGACAGTCCAGGGAAGTCTGGACAAGCACAAATCAGTGCCAAAGAGCACAAGCAAAAAGAGTCAAAAGTCACCCCTCAGGATATTCATGGCTGTTCTTTTGCTTCTAATGAACTAAATTCCACAAAGGCAAAAAGTAACGTGCACCGTTTTTCAAATGATGTCAAAATCTTTGGTGTGAGATGCCTGGTAGGAGCTAAGCAAACAGTTGGACAGGGCTCCCCCAATAGCAGAAGGGTGACAGAAGTAGAAGTGGAAAGAGAGCAGCAGGAAATCAAGAGAAAAGATTATTTTCCTTTTGTGCTGGCATGGTACTTGCTAATTCTTTGGAGGAAATATGTATCTGATACTCATTCTGTTGGCTATAGGAAACCACGAAAATCTGTTAAAAGAGGTCTGTCCTCTATCACCAATGCAAGGATCTATCAGGTACCTGAAGACTATTATGGGTCAGGTACTCTTCCCAGCAATTTATTCTCTATAACAAAACGCAGAGATAAGGACAAGTATATCTTCATTTTACAGATGTGGAAATTGAGACAAGGAAATGTTACACAAGAAAACTCATCTATTGAGCACTAAGTACGATATAAATAAATTCAGGCAGCCTGGCTCCAGGGTGAAGCTGCCACCACTGTCACTTTACTTTCATAACAGTGAAAAGGAGCCTCTTTTCTTCTGAGAACCTAACCAGCGATGGCTCCTGTAATGATCTTCCAGTCAATATTCCAGCCACCTGCCCACTCCCCAGAGTCGCAGATACCCCAGGCTTCAGTCACTGGGATCACAAGGGCTTCCTCTGGGCAAGGTCTAGAGAACACCATGAAGAAGGAAGGAGGGAACCATGGTTCCTTCATGGAAAGCAGACAGCTGAAGTTAAAGTTCTTTGCTGAATCAAAAAATTCTAGGTCATTTCAAAAACTTGCCTGGGAAAAGAAAGCAGGTTTCCAAAAAGTTCTAAGAAATAGATTTTTCAATGTTCATTACCATTATAGGTTTACTAAACAAAGTCACTGAACAAACACTTGTAATTGAACAGAATCTTAAAAATTATTTAATCCTATTTACAGCTAGAGAGGATAAAGTGAAGTCCCCAAAGCTGCCAAAATCAATATATAGTCTGAATTCCCATTCCTGTCCTAGCTAAGGTCTTTATCTCTATTAATAGGGTAAAAACAGCCACCTGCTTATCTAAGCTCAGAAACCTCTCTTAGCTTCTTCATACCATTTATTACTAGGTCCTTCATCACCCTTTACCATTTTTTAAAAAATTCTAAATAATTTATTTATATATACATATATTTCACATCACTGTACTCCCCAGGGGTCATCCACCACCTCCCCTCCCCGGCTGCTCCAGCTGGTTCCTTCCTTCCCCACCCCCCATTTGTATTTTTGTTTGGTTGTCCATATATTAGTGAAACCATTTGGTTTCTGTCTTTTTCTTTCTGACTTGTTTCTGCTAATATGATTTCTTCTAGGTACATCCATATGTTATCATAAAAATCATCAAATTTGTCATCCTCAACCATTTTCAATAGTGTCTTACTTCTTTCAGAATTAAGTCCCAATGTCTTGAAATAGCACTTAATGGTTTTGACTCAAGTCACTTTTTTGGCCTAATTTTCTATTATTGCATCTTCTGTTAACCCTCCAAGGGCAAAATACATAATGGAACTTCCATTTTTTTTTCTTTTTTTTTTAATGCCCTTCTCACTATGTAGAATGCCCTTCTTTCTAACCTTCACCTTCCTATGTCCATCTCCCAAATATCTTCAAGGCTACTTCAGTATCTGCTCCTTATGAAATCATTTTTTCAGAAATGATCATCATTCATTATAATAGGGCAAGATACAACTGAAAACTGGGACTCCAAATCAGATGTTATCAGTAACTACTAAATTAGATTCAAGTACTGAAACTGACACTCCAATTTCAGTATCTGAAAAATATTCTACCAGGTTTTGTGATCACTGTCGTCATCTCAATTTTTAGCATGTTCCCATTTCCAAAGCGCTATCATCTGCAAAACTGAACAGAAATATTCCCAATATTTTGAACTTAATGAGGCCAGTATTTTATTAACACTTAAGCAAAATGGAACGAGACCCAGAAGTTAAGTGGTTTGGATATACAGCTAGTAAACGGTAGAGCCTGGGTTTATACTTCAACAAACTTTCCAGCACTTCGCAGAGACTGTTCTGAGGTTGATAGTGTTGCTTCAGTTTCCTCATTTCAGAACATCCAACCTTCTTCACCTATGCTAATTATCCATTTTATAGAAATAGGGGGATAAGTGAAGGACTCTGGCAAACAGTTCATCAAAAAGGAAGCACCACATCCTTCAAATTTGATTATTTTCAGAAAAATGTCTCAAAAAGAAGAAATGGCATTGTCTTAAGATCTTATATTCTCTCGGTTCTAACTCAGGTAGGATTTGAAACTGAAGGGAAAACAAGTCAAAAGCAAGTCATAGTCTCAGAGATTTCTCACACTGGCTTTATAAACTAGCACCATCAACAGTAGTCTTCTGTCTTCCTTGGCTTCCACAGATTTGTCACTCCAGCCTGAGTGCCAGGATTAAAACTGGCAAGAGATGCACAGTCAAAAACTAGCAGGAAAAATCTCATCTTTCAGATGTGATAGTCTTTACTTTCACCAACCACAATTAAAAATACTCCTTATATAGAAGAGCTCTAGTATTACAATTTCTGGCTAAGAAGGCAAGTTTTTAAGAGAATTATCTGGTGGGATCCAAACAACCAGTAATTCCCTGGCAGCTAGATATTCCTTTTGTTTCTTTGGATTTTTATGTTTTTTTAAAATATCTGAGAAGTAGCAAATACTAATGCTATCAGAAAGAAGCAGTATCAGAAAAAAATGACAAATTATTTTTACTTCAGAGTGCCAAAAATTAAGGAGATTTGGGGCCCAAAAAAGAGGGAGTGACTGAAATGATCTGATTTAAAAACATAAGCCGACTACCAATGCATACAGGTTTGTGTCCCATCCCATCATCCTTCGTACCATCCCTCCACCCCACCCCACTCCCGCTTGTGTTCAAACAGAAATAGCTCAGTTATAAAGCTGACCTTCCTTAGAAAGATTCACGTCTCCGTCCCTCCACCCTTGAAAGAATAACAAAGTGGGAGAAGAATATACTAGAACTCAGAAGTTATGGTCTTTTTCAACCTCACTGCTACCACACTGTCATGAATTTAGGAATGCCACCTCTCAAGTTTATGTCCATAGAAAATAAGAGTTCTAATGCATTCTCTTTTCTTGCAATTTGAATATAAGAGAAAGAGATGAGTAAGACAGGATCTCCTGAGAAGTGGTTGTTCAGTCTCAGCAGAAGGACAGGTTTTCCCCATTCTCTGAAATCCCTATTATACAATACTATCACCAGGCAGGAGAAACATGCCTGCCAAAGAGCAGGGTCCTAAGAGCAGAGCAGCCTAATGAAATTATCATTGATGCTAGTATCCAGCAAAGAAAAAAGGAGCACAAAAACACATTAGTATAAAACTTATTTCCTTATAATAGTCTCAAATTTAGGCAATATTAGCCAAATGTTTGAATAAAACCAAACATTTTGGAACAGAACAGAAATGTTTCCTTTATCAACTACCAAAGAAAAGTCCAAAACTACTAGAAAGATCAGAAGTCACTTAAAAAAAAAAAAAAAAAAAAAAGGTACAGGATTTTACTGAAATAAAACCAACATACTTTTGTTCCCAAAAGGTGTCGGTAGAGATTGAAATAGGAAGTAGTTAAAAATTTGCTCACAACTATCTGGTTTAATCATCTCAATCCTATTCATATGTGAATTAGAGGGCTGAGACTCAATTTAGTTATATGTAAACCCCCCTCCCCATCTATTAGTTTCTTACTTATTTTGATGAGAAAGTAAGTATTAAAAGGCAATCAAACTGCAGAGAACAAATTTCTGAATATGCCAACACCATGATCTGGGAAAAGTGTATTTTGGAAAGATAAACAAAATATCACCACATTTTGTAGAAAAGTTTATAGTTAGAGTGTTTATACTTACTGATTTCCATGCACCCCCCGGAAGCAATTATTAATATAAGGAAACTGAGAGAAATGAGGAAGCTGAGTTGAGGAAGGTTTGGGTAACCTATGCAAGTTCATTAGACCCGAGTGAAAAGGTAAGTCAAGTCCTTTCCCTTGGATGAAGGTCTTCTCCTAGATAGGCTACCAAACAATTATGAACTTTTCAAGAAAGAGGACACCAAAATTACACACCCCCACTTTTGAGAAAAAAAAAAAAAGATTTTATTAAAACAGGGCAGAATCAAACCTAAATCACAAATCCTTTTATGTCCATTCTACTTAATCTTTTTCCCCACAACTATGAATTATGATTGATTAACCTGTGCCACAGAAGATTTTTAAAAGTTTAGGTTTCAAATTAATCTATACCTTCTTAAGAGAGTAAAATCTTTTTGAACAGCTTTCTAGTAACATAAAAATTACCATTTCTTCATCTGGTCTATAGGCATTTCCCTCAGATGATAAAAAATTCTCAGTGGTCATAGATTATCTTGTTTTTGGCACTTTGTATCAACTAGCACAGCATAAACGTGGAAGTAAGGTAAGTACTTGTTTAACATGATCCAACATTTCTACTCCTAAATACATATCCAAAAGAACCACAGCAGAGACTCAAACAGATAACTTTGATAACCATGTTCACAGAAGCACTAATCACAATAGCCAAAAGGTGGAAACATGCCAAGGGTCCATCAACAGAGGGGAGTTTTCTTTTTTTCATGTACTCTAGACATAGTTATAAAAAGGAATGCAATGTAACAATATGGATGATCTGAACACATAATGTCAAGGGAAGTAGACAGAAAAAGGATAAACATTTTATGATTCCATGTATATATAAAGGTATCTAAATTCACAGAAGTAGAATAGAAATTATCAAACAGTGACAAGAATGAGAAAGTATTTAAGGATTCAGAGATTATTTAGAATGATAAAGTTCTCAAGATGGGTACCAATGGCTAGAATACTGTGAATGTACTTAGTGTCATTTAAAAACATTAAATCATGTTCTATATATTTCACCCAAACGAAAAATAACTTGTTTAAAAAATGTTATTACCGAGGACAACTATCCTGTCAAAGATTGATAATGTATGAAGAGAGAGAGGATGGTAGCTGGCAAACCCATCATGATCCACTATATTAATTCAATAAATAAAAACGCCTTTCTTTGTCAGTGACTAAGTCTCAAGGAGATAAAATGGAGTGCAATCCTATCAGTTTTTACTTAATGTATTTCAGATTCTTTTTTGTTGTTGCTTTTTGCTTGTTTGTTTTTTGAGACCAGGTCTTGCTATGTTGCCCAGGAAGTCTCGAACCCATGAACTCAAGCGATCCCGGGACTCTTGCTTTCCAGCACTTGGATTACAGTTGTGGGCCACCATGCCTGGCTATGTTGAGTTTCTGATATTAATATATGAACACTTCTCTGTTATATCCTCCTGCTTACTTGGTCCTAATTACTTTTTTTAATCATTAAGAAATGGATTTTTTACCATTGATAAATCCTTCAAATCTCTGGTAAGTATTAACATGTGCTGGGAAAGCATGTGAACTGAGACTGGACCCAAATACTGATTAAATACACCAGAATAGTGGTAGTGAAAAGTTGATCAAGTGATAAGAAAAGGGTAAGTGGTGGAGGAAAAAGACACGTAGGAGTGGCAGATAATATGTGAAGAAATGCCTCTGCTACAGAAAATTAATCTGGTTCTTTTAAAAATTCATAAAGATTTACTCATAAAAAGAATTTTTTAAAATATCTTTAAATTTTTAATGGGTTCATAAAAAGAACAGACAGAAAGCAATGTTTAACTTGTCTACAGAGAGCAAATCAAGTCAATGAAGGGAATACTATATGGCTTTTCCCAGCAACAGCTGCCTTTAACTGAAAACAGAGGCACAGCACCTTATTTTCAAAAAATGGTTCTATTTCAAAAGATACTCTAAGTCTTTGGGCTTAATAAACAAACTGCTTTCTGTACCACAACAATGGGAGCAAAATGAATAAGGCAATGACTTCATGAGGTCGGATCCCAGAGGGTAGCAGTACTGATTTTCATTTATATTGGTGCTCACTGGCTTTTTTGAGAGTGAACCCCTCTGATAATCCAAAGAAAGCTAGAAATGTTCTCCCCAGAAAAACCTTATCTACCTGATTTTTAGAAATAATTTTATAGGGTTCATAGACAATGGAATCCCAAGTTCAGAATTTTTAATTTATATCCATTAAAGTACAGAAAGAAAAAATATCAAGTCTTCATACAGTCACCTCTGTCAAGGCAAGCTCTCTGCACTCGATTAAATGTCATTATGTGTCATAATAAATAATAGATTCAGTTAAAATTTACATTATTAAAGAAGTACACAGTGAAAGAAAACTCACCTTAGTTTGTACATCTAATCAGAACAATGGCAGCCCTAGGAAGGTCTGAACTATCAAGGCCATCCTCTTAGCAATTCTAGAATCAAATGTGGTTCCTGCTTACTTTGCTATCCAACCTACTTACCTGTGGCTCAAGTCAGGTGTACTTCAAGTGAACCAAGCCAGTGAACCCACTGGTGACAGGGGTGGTGGAAGTGGGGGGCTTTCTGAAGCCGTACTTACCTATTGCTATGCTTGGACTTCTCTCGGTCCTTCTCTTTATCCTTCTTGTGTTCTTTGTGCCGGTGCTCTCGATCTTTGTGTTTATCTTTGTGTTTATGAGAATCTGCAACCGAAAGAGATCAGTTAGTTAAAAAGAGTTCATAAGCTGGTCAAGAAGCACAATGACAGACTCCAAATGGCTAGGTAGTTGCAATAACATAATCCAATGGAAGAAAAAGAGTTCACTCTGCCTTTGAAACCAACAGGTATATTCAAAATACTCTGTGGGAAGGGAACCCTATCTATGTAACCTGCAGAAAATCTAAAACCTCAAGAGACCTATTTCTAAATCAACTCAAATGAAGTATAATTTCTTCATAGTAAAATATACACATTTCAAAGGCCGGGCATGGTGGCTCATGCCTGTAAGCTTCAGCCTATGAAGCGGCTGGGGCTAGGGATCATGGTTCGAGTCCCGCCTGGGGCCCGTAGCAAGACCTAGTTCCAAAAAAATAGCTGGGCGTGGTGGCGCGTGCCTGTAATCCCAGCTACCTGGGAAGCTGAGGCTGGGGATGGCTTGAGTCCATGGTACCCCGGGCAACAAGAGCCTACGGTTCCACAGGCAAAAATAGCGAGACCTAGTCTCAAAAAACAAACAAACAAACAAACAAACAAACAAAATACACATTTCAAAGATATAGCATGTTAAGTCTAACAAACATGCCCCCAGATGTAATTTGGGCCACAATAAAGGTTTAATATTTTAAACCATGATTCTATCACCCAGAAGTTTCTCCTGTGTTCACTCTCAGTCAATCTCCATCTTCTACCTCTACCCACTTCCACCCCTAACCTTGGCAGCCCAAAGCAACCACTGATGTGGTAGCATTGTACATTGGATTTGCTTGGACTCCTAGAATTTCATATGAAATCAGAGGATTTACTATTAAGTGTCTGACTTCTCTCATTTAACAGCTCACATACTCATATTTTTGATACTGCTGGATTTATTAGATTTTACTGGTGAGTGGAATTCCCTTCTCTGACTATACTGTAATTTATTCAACCATTCATCTGATGATAGCTATTTCTAGGTATTGGTTATTATGAACAAATCTGCTAATGAAAGTTATATACAAGTCTTCATGTTTTCATTTCTCTTGGGCATAGACTCACCAGTGAATTTACAGGGTCATATGGTACAGATATTTTAATTTTAAAATAAACCACCAAACCTTATTACAAAGTGGTTATATATACAGTCCCACCAACAGCTGCATTAGAGCTCTAATTGCTGCAAACTCTCACTAAGGTAATGGTTATCATTAGCAGTCTTCAACTTTAGCCCTCTAGTAGGTATATACTGTTGTTTCACAGTGGTTTTAATTCATTTTACTGCTGATTAAATAATAATTCTCTTTTTGTTCATGTGCTTATTTGGCCACCCTCATTCTTTAGTAAAGCATCTCTTCAAATTTGCCCTCCATTTTAAAAATATCCGTCAAAGTTACAAGAATTCTTTGTACATTCTGGAACATAATTTTTTTGTTAGATGCATGTACTGTTAATATTTCCTGCCAGGTGGTGGTTTGTGTCTTTTTATAATTTCTTTTCTTTTCTTCTCTTTCTTTCTCTCTCTTTTTTTTTTTGAAACTAGGTCTCTCTATTTTGCCCATGGAACCGCAGGCTCATGTTGCCCAGGGTACCACGGACTCAAGCAATCCCCAGCCTCAGTTCCCCAAGTAGCTGGGATTACAGGCATGCACCACCACTATATCTCGCTATGTGGCCCTGGGTGGGTCTCGAACCCACAGACTCAAGTGATTCCTAGTCTCAGTCGTGCTCTAGGCTGCACTTAAAGGCACGCGCCACTGTGCCCCAGCCTATAATTTCTTAATGATAACTTTCAAAGCAGTTTTATATTCCCATGAACTCTATATTACTAATTTTTCTTTTAATGATATGTACTTTCTGTGCATTAAGAAATCTGCCTACCCAAAGGTCACAAAGATTTCCTCTTCTTCACTCCTAATAGTTTTTACCATGATAAAGGACAGAGCCTCTTTATCTTCTATCCTTACACAAAAATCACACTATCTAGACTACTACAGCTTCACACTGAAGTGTTTGATGTTTGTTTCACAGTAAAGTTTGAAATCAGCTAATATACTTTAGGTTTGTTCTTTTTCAAAATTATTTTGGTTATTCTATGCTTTCTGCACACAACCTTAAAATGGAAAACTATGACTAAGTTTTAGATCATATGCTGTCAATTTCTTCATAAAAAGAAAAAACTAGTTGGAATGTGTGTTCATAGGGAAACCTTGAGAGAAATAACGCTGAAATGTGTTTTTTCATCCATAAACATGGCATCTTGCTCCATTTATTTAAAAATGTTAGCGACTCTCAAATTTTAGTCCATCAAAATTAACCAAAAGAGGTCAATTTAAAAAGCAGCTCACTGGTGTCAGGCTACCCCAATGCTGAATCTGAAGTCAATTGGAATTATCTGGAATCAACTGAAGATCTCAATTACCAAGTTCTAAATTTGTATTTTGACAAATACCAGTATATACAAAGGAAAAGTAGTCACTAAAAAGCACTGAACTTAAAGAAAAAGGAAACTAAATGAAAAAAAAAAAATTAAACTAATTCCAGGTAGGTTTCAGATAGTAACACTATCTTTTTTTTGTTTCTTTTTTTTTCAGTAACACGATCTTTTCAAATGCATAAAACTTTAAAACTGATTTTAAAGCCAGGTCCCCAAGCCTTGTAGAGTAAACGCAAAAAAAAAAATGTATGGTAACAAACTTAAGAGTTGTAGCCAAACTAGTCCACTGATATAAGGTATGCTCAAAGTATGCCAAGCATGCTGTGTGAGGTACCAGGAAAGTATAATATATGACAAGTGCTTCAAATATGTTGAATTTCTATAGAGAAATAACAGAGGCAAAACAAAACAAGGTATTTCCTGAACACCAAAAGTTTACAAACATAAGATTACTAATGATAGAGAAACTATACTTATGATCAACATCAGGTAAACCGACAGATTAAATAACCCTTAGAGACACACACAGGGAAGTAGTTCCAAGTGAATGGTAGTATCTGGAATTTGTCTTAAAA